>OZ024913.1:56769564-56774564 GCA_964017125.1 Flabesymbios commensalis
TATATCAATATATTTGATATCAATAGAAAGCTACTGGCACAGGCCACGGATGTATAATATTTTGTGTCTAATCTTTGACAAATGCACAAGATAGCTTGAAGTTGGTACTTTAACCCAATAATTTTACCTATTTTTCATACTTTTTCAGTACATAGTCAATATACTTTTCTCTCAACTGATGTTTGTGTATAATAAATATTTAGTTTTGATTCAAACATGTTCTAGAATTATTGTTGGCTTAAAATAAACCTATTTGGAATATAAAAAATAATGAGCTATTCGAACATATTACACATTTTTTGGGTTGGATGTAAAATTTGGGCACTTTTCTTCCAGCCCGGGGAAATTGACAGTGTTTCACATTTTTGTCCAATGAGTACCCGGTACCTAAAATAAAAAAAATGTACCAACATCTTCGATATCAGTTAAAAGTAACTATCAAGGGCTTTAACGTGGATATATAATATTTTATTTCTGATAAATACGAAATGTACAACAATTAAGCGCTAACTTTGTATTTTATCCCTCCATTTGAACAATTTCCAGCGTTTTCTTAGTGAATACCAGCAAACCTTCTCGCTCATGTTAACTTTATATGGTATAAATGTTTGTTATTACTTTTACATTCTCTGGAGCCATTTTTCAAAAGTTATCTTGACGACTGAATAAGTGATCACAGCCATTTTTAAAGTTATCTCAGCCACTACAAAAGTTATCTTTGCCACTGAAGAAGTGATCATCACAAATTTAAACGTCATCTCAGCCACTACAAATGTGATCTTGGCCACTGAAGAAGTTATCACAGAGACTTTAAAAGTTATCTCAGTCACTACAAAAGTGATCTTGGCCTCTGAAGAAGTGATTACAACCACTTTCAAAGTTACCACAACCACTACAAAAATTATTTCGCCACCGAAGAAGTGAACACAGCGACTTGAAAAGTTATCTCAGCCCCTACAAAAGTGATCTTGGTCACTGATGAAATGTTCACAGCAACTTAAAAAGTCATCTCGCCAATGCAACAGTTATCTTGGCGAGTGAAGAAGTGATCACAGCCACTTTAGAAGTTATCTCAGCCACTACAAAAGTGATCTTGGCCACTAACAAACTGGTGTCAGCCAATTTACAGGTTATCTAAGCCACTACAAAGTCATCTGGGCCACTGAAGAAGGGATCACAGCCACTTTTAAAAATATCTAAGCGACTACAAAAGTGATCTTGACCTGTGAAGAAGTGGTTACAATAAGTTTGAAAATTATCTCTGCCACTATAAAAATGATCCTGGCCACTGACGAAGTGCTCACAGCGACTTTAAAAGTGATCTCAGCCACTACAACAGTGATCTTGGCCACTGAAGAAGTGATCTCAGTCACTTTAAAAGTTATCTCAGCCACTACAAAAGTGATCTTTACCACTAGCATTCTTATGTCAGCCTGTAAAAGTGATCTTGGCCACAAAAAACTGATCTTGTCCACCGTAGAAGTGATCACATTCACTTTAAAAGTCATCTCAGCCGATACAAAAGTGATATTGGCCACTAGCATTCTTATGTCAGCCTGTAAAAGTGATCTTGGCCACAAAAAACTGATCTTGTCCACCGTAGAAGTGATCACATTCACTTTAAAAGTCATCTCAGCCACTACAAAAGTGATCTTTACCACTAGCATTCTTATGTCAGCCTGTAAAAGTGATCTTGGCCACAAAAAACTGACCTTGTCCACCGTAGAAGTGATCACATTCACTTTAAAAGTCATCTAAGCCGATACAAAAGTGATATTGGCCACTAATAATCTTATGTCAGACCCTAAAAAAATGATCTAGGTCACTACAAAAGTGATCTTGACCACTTAAGAAGCCATCACAGCCCTTTTAAAAATCATCCCATCCGCCATAAAGCTGATCTTGGTCACAAATAAACTGATCTTGTCCACTAAAGAAGTGATCACACCAACTTTGTAGTGGTTAAGATAACTTTTTAAGTGGCTGTGATCATTTCTTCAGTGGCCAACATCACTTTGTAGTGGCTCAGATAATTTTGTCAGTGGCTGACAACAGTTTGTTACTGACCAAGATCACCTTTACAATGGCTGAGATAACCTTTAAAGTGGCTGTGATCACTTCTTCAGTAGCCAAGATCACTTTTGCAGTGGCTGGATAACGTCTAAAGTGGCTATGATTACTTCTTCAGTGGCCAAGATCACCTTTGTAGTGGCTGTGATAACTTTTAGAGTCGCTGTGATCACTTCTTCAGTGACTAACATCATTTTTTGTGGCCAAGATCAATTTTACGGGATGACATAAGATTGTTAGTGGTCAAGATCACTTTTGTAGTGGCTGAGATAACTTTTACTGTGACTGAGATCACTTCTTAAGTGTCCAAGATCACTTTTGTAGTGGCTGAGATCACTTTTAAAGTCGTTATGAGCACCTCGTCAGTGGCCAAAATCAATTTTATAGTGGCAGAGATAACTTTTGAAGTTATTGTAACCACTTCTTCAGTGGCCAAGATCACTTTTGTAGTCGTTCAGATATTTTTAAAAGTGGCTGTTATCACTTCTTCAGTGGCCCGGTCACTTTGTAGTGGCTTAGATAACCTTTAAATTGTTTGTAAGTGGCCAAGATCACCTTTGTAGTGGCTGAGATAACTTTTAACGTGGCTGTGATCACATCTTCACTCGCCAAGATAACTTTTGCATTGGCGAGGTAACTTTTTAAGTTGCTGTGATCACTTCATCAGTGGTCAAGTTCACATTTGTAGTGGATGAAAAAACTGTTAAAGTCACTGTATTTACCTCTTCAGTGGCCAAGATAGCTTTTGTAGTGGTTGAGGTAACTTTTAAGATGGTTGTTATCACTTCTGCAGTGGCCAAGATCACTTTTGTAGTGGCTGAGATAACGTTTAAAGTTGCTATGATCACTTCCTCAGTGGCTAAAATAACTTTTGTAGTGGCTGAGATAACTTTAAAAATGGCTGTGATCACTTCTTCAGTCGTCAAGATAACTTTTGAAAAATGGCTCCAGAGAATGTAGAAGTAATAACAAACATTTATACCATATAAAGTTAACATGAGCGAGAAGTCTTGATGGTATTGACCAAGAAAACGTTGGTAATTGTTTAAATGGAAGGATAAAATACAAAGTTAGCGCTTAATTGCTGTACATTTCGTATTTAACAGAAGTAAAATATTATGTATCCACGTTAAAGCCCTTGATATTTACTTTTACCTGATATTAAAGATGTTTGTACATTTTTTTAAATTTGGGTAAACAGTACTCATTGGACAAAAATGTGAAACACTGTCAATTTCCCCGGGGGGCGGGGGGAAGAAAAGTGCCTAAATTTTACATCCAACCCAAAAAAGTGTGTAATATGTTCAAATAGCTCATCATTTTTTATTCCAAATAGGTTTATTTTAAGTCAACAATAATTCTAGAACATGTTTGTATCAAAACTAAATATTTATTATACACAAAAACCAGTTGAGAGAAAAGTATTTTGACTATGTACCAAAAAAGTATGAAAAATAGGTAAAATTAAGTGTCAAATTACCAACTTCAAGCTCTCTTGTGCATTTGTCAAAGATTAGACACAACATATTTTACATCCGTGGCCTGTGCCAGTAGCTTTCTATTGATATCAAATATATTGATATAGCTCAAAATTTGACTACTCATTTGGCAAAACTGTGAGATACATACAATTTTCCTGAGCCCATAGAAAAGCGCGCAAATTTTACGTGTAAACAAAAAAGCATGTAATATGTTTACATAACTCACTATTTTTATTCCAAATGGGTTTATTTTAAGTCAACAATAGTTCTAGAACATGTTTGAATCAAAACTAAATATTTAATATATACAAAAATTAGTTGAGAAAAAAGTATTTTGACTATTTACTGAAAAAGTATGAAAAAAGGTCAAATTAAGGGTTAAAATACCAACTTAAAGCTTTCTTGTGCATTTGTCAATGATCCGATACAAAATATTTTACATTCATGTGACGGCCTGTGCCAGTAGCTTTCTATTGATATCAAATATATTGATATAGCTTAAAATTTGACTACTCAGTGGGCAAAAATGTGAGATATGGTCAATTTTCCCGAGCCTGAAGAAAAGCGAGCTAATTTTACGTCTAACGAAAAAAGCGAGTAATATGTTCACATAACTCATTATTTGTATTCCAAATGGGTTAATTTTAAGTCAACAATAGTTCTAGAACATGTTTGAATCAAAACTAAACATTTGTACTATACAAAAATCGGCTGAGAGAAAAGTATTTTGTTTATTTAGTGAAAAAGTATGAAAATGAGTAAAATAACGTGTTAAAATACCAACTTAAAGCTATATTGTGTATTTGTCATTGATCAGACACAAAATATTTTACATCCATGTGAGGGCCTGTGTCATATGTGAGGATAATAAATAATTAAAAATTTATTTAAATATAAAATTACCACAATTTTAGCAAACAATCACTTCATACGCAATATTTCAAATTGCGGTTTGCGATTTTGACGGTACTAGTGTTTAAAGGGTTTTTACGGTACTTTTGGACAGGATGATTTTTGTAAGACGCGTAGATTCGGATTCCTGAGAAAATTTCACTATAGGTGGAACTCTTGGATCGTATGGACCTTTCAACACAAATAAAACCCCCCTAGCTCTGGGACTACTCAGTCAATCAGGTTGCCGAGGGTGGAACCTTGCAAATGGATATATACAAACTGTTTTATCGGTTATTGGTGCATGATATGTCTCGATTAATATGAGCAAGCATGCCAGACCGACATTTTCGAGCATTTTGAATTATCACTGAAAATTAAAAATGGCCGCCGTCAACTAATGACAAATCTTAGATTTTTCTTTTTTTTGGCCAAACGCGACACATAGGATTCACAGGAGAGCGATAGTTGGCTGATTCGGGATATTCAGCTCTGACACCCAAATATCAAATGATGTGAACATATTTATTTTAAGAAGATGAATCAGGCTGGGAAAAA
>OZ024913.1:58089564-58364564 GCA_964017125.1 Flabesymbios commensalis
AGGTCAAGTCAAGACAATTAATTAGCAGGTCAAGACAGATAATTCGCAGGTCAAGCCAGATAACACGCAGGTCAAGACAGATGACTCACAGGTCAAGACAAATAATTCCAGGTCTAGACAGATAACTGGCAGGTCAAGACAGATAACTGGCAGGTCAAGACAGATAACTGGCAGGTCAAGACAGATCATTTGCAGGTCAAGAGAGATAATTAGCAGGTCAAGGCAGATGATGAGCAGGTCAACACAGATGATGAGCAGGTCAAGACAGATAATTAGCAGGTCAAGACAGATAATTCGCAGGTCAATACATAAAATTTGCTGGTCAAGACAGATAATTTGCAGGTCAAGACAAATAATTTGCAGGTCAAGAGAGATAATTAGCAGATCAAGACAGATAATTCGCAGGTCAAACCAGATAATTCACAGATCATGCCAGATAACTCGCAGGTCAAGACAGATAACTCGCAGGTCAAGACAGATAACTCGCAGGTCAAGACGGACAACTAGCAGGTCAAGACAGATGACTCGGATCAAGACAAACAATTCACAGGTCATGACAAACAATTCACAGGTCATGACATTCATTTCACTGCATTTCACAGGTCATGACATACAATTCACAGGTCAAGACATACATTTCACAGGTCAAGACATATAATTCACAGAACTCGCAAGTCAAGACAGATAACTCGCAAGTCAAGACAGATGATTCGCAAGTCAAGATACGCAAGTCAAGATAGATGATTCGCAAGTCAAGATAGATGATTCGCAAGTCAAGATAGATACTTAGCAGGCCAAGAGAGATAATACCCAGGTCAAGACAGATTATTCGCAGATCAAGACAGATAATTCGCAAGTCAAGACAGATAATTCGCAGGTCAAGCCAGGTAATTCGCAGGTCAGGCAGAGCATTCACAGGTCAAGACAGATCATTCACAGGTCAAGACAGATCATTCACAGGTCAAGACAGATCATTCACAGGTCAAGACAGATCATTCACAGGTCAAGACAGAGAATTCGTAACCCTAACAAGAGATCAATAGATATAATACACAGGTCAAGAGATCATGTAACACTAACAGTCAAGAGAACATAAGGTATAATACACCGGTCAAGACAGATGATCATGTGATACTAACAGTCATACCGAGCGAATGTATTTTATTGGGTATAGACAAGATCAAGGTCAAGACAGATAATTTGCAGGTCAAGACAGATCACTTGCAGGTTAAGACAGATAATTAGCAGGTCAAGACAGATAACAAGACAAATAACTAGCAGGTCAAGACAGATAATTCGCAGGTCAAGACAGATAATTCGCTGGTCAAGACAGATAATTCGCTGGTCAAGACAGAAAATTCGCAGGTCAAGACAGAAAATTCGCAGGTCAAGACAGAAAAGTCGCAGGTCAAGACAGAAAAGTCGCAGGTCAAGACAGGTAACTCGCAGGTCAAGACAGATAACTCGCAGGTCAAGACAGATAACTCGCAGGTCAAGACAGATAACTCGCAGGTCAAGACAGATAACTCGCAGGTCAAGACGGATAATTAGCAGGTCAAGACGGATAATTAGCAGGTCAAGACAGATAATTAGCAGGTCAAGACAGATAATTCCCATGTCAAGATAGATAACTCCCAGCGCAAGACAGATAAATCCCAGCGCAAGACAGATAACTCCCAGGTCAAGACAGATAACTCCCAGGTCAAGACAGATAACTCACAGGTCAAGACAGATAATTCACAGGTCAAGACAGAGAATTTAAAGGTCAAGACAGAGAATTCGTAACCCTAACAAGAGATCAATAGATATAATACACAGGTCGAGAGATCATGTAACACTAACAGTCAAGAGAACATAAGATATAATACACCGGTCAAGACAGATGATGATGTGTTATTAACAGTCATACCGAACGAATGTATTTTATTGGGTATATTTTAATTATTTATTGCATTCCACACTAGAACTAGTGGTCTGTGTCTATCATGTACTCGAAGTAGACATACATCTAGGTCTATTCTACAGCTATAACAATACACGAGACAGTATAACCATCATTACTAACTACCTTGAAATTAAATATATGAAAAAATATTTTAAATTATCTGATTCCATCCGAGTTATACTTGAAAAAAAACTCAATGTGTGTGAGGTCACAAATTTGTTTTTTTCACAGGATTATTATGGCGATGGGTGCCGCCATCGCCATCATTACCAATTGATGAACACGCGGCGACAATGTCTTATTGTTGAACACAAGAGTGAAGTCTGCTCTGACAGGAGTCACATAAGGTGAGTGCATCATTTTAAATTACTCCCCCCCCCCCCCCTATTTAGATGGACTGAATCCTGATGTGGAGATTACGGCTGCTACTTGCAAGAGATGCAGCCAAAATAATACTGACATCGGGAGAATCTGCATGCAGACCTGTCCCCAATATCGATGTTCTAGTATCTAGAGTGTCGCTGGTATTAGTGTGCTACACACACGACACTCTGGTTGCTAGGAGACGATATCGAAGAAGCTGGCCCAATGTTAAAAAATTAAGATGTTGACCCAATGTCCATAATGTAAGAATTAAACCCAGCAGTCTCGAGACGTCGACCCAATGAATGTCTACTGTTCGACCACCGTCTCTGACGCTGGCCCAACAATAAACCAACATTGGGTCAATGTGTCTCACCCTAACCAGTTTTTCCTGGGAAATGTTTCATGACTCTTTCCTGTGTATCACAACCATGAAGGGTTCTTCAGACACACGAAAGAGGAACTTTTCGAAGATTATTCGCTGTCGATGTCCTGCATTAACAGCAAAAAACTTCTAGAACTCTTTTGTCAGTTCATTATATTTTAATGTACCAGCTATCCAGTAGCACAGGCCCGGAGTTCCAATGGACGTGAAAGGCTGGATGTTTTTTGGCTTTCACTACATTCGGCAAACTGCTGATCACCACCAGGTGGCAACACGGACTGTCACAGCCTATCTTTATCTGATTGAAAGGTAAAAACCGTCAACTCTTGTTGTATGGATACAAGGTAATTCGGACATCAATGTTGTAGATTGTTTCCTAATTTACATGTATTAAAATGTGTAATTTGGGGATGCCGCTGTCGGCATTCTATATCCAATATCAATACGGGCATCCACCTGTCGCAGTCCTTGCACCCCCGGGCCTGTGTCAAATATAGGAGCGCCAGAAATGACGAATCTGTGTATGGGGATAAACCGTCAAGTCCACCCAGGAGATTGTCTGCTTCATCATTCTGTTCACGGTAAGTCGTCTGAATTCCGCCACAAACTGGATTCAAGACCCACCGCCCTGCAATCAACTAGTCGTTGACCCAATGGTCTCGTGTGAACGGTAGGTGATCAATTTGCATGTATGGATTGAAGTGTTTCTTCGTTTTCTTAAAATGAAGAGATGTTTTAGTTTTCGATTGAACTACTTTGTGATTGAGGCACGTCTTCGTTTACTTTAAATGAAGATATGTTTCCACAATGTGGATCTACTAGAAACGAAGTTTTTCTTCCTAACTTATGAAGAATGCTTCAATAAGTTGATTTACTAACCTTTCACACCTTTCTTGTACCGAAGCAGATCAAAGTCAGTTTGGAAATAGTGTAGTATCTGTGTCTAAATGCTGAGGGTAATTCTACATGTCACCGGGAGAAGTCTAAAGTGGATTTAATTTTACCTGGACCATGTTTGTGGGGAAGTTCTGTTCAACCCATCATGACCTGATGACCAGAATGGTTCAACTGGACTATCTTAGACTAGACTCTATGTGTTGAGTACTGCTTAGATTTGCTTTCTTTTAGATGTAGTTTTGACGTTACTATTACAGATCAAATCAATTGGGTATTTTAAAAACAATCGTCGGCGAACAGTAAATGTATATCAGTGTGGCTCTGAAATACGTAGACTCTGCAAACACGAAACACTGACCAATGATGTTTCAATGTTGGTTCACTGTGTTTTGTGGGTGTCTTCACATATGCATGTTTTGCATAATGCATGTCGTTTTTTCGCGCGCCATTTTTTTGCGTATTGTTTTGCGCATGTTTTTGCGTGCGGTTTTTGCGCACGTGCCATTTCTGCAATTTTCGATTTTTGCGCATGTTTTTTTGCGTTTCGTTTTTGCGGTCAGTTTTGCGCGTGGGGGGGAAGGGTGTCACCTCCACGTGGTCCCCCCTGGAAACTTCTTTTGAAGGCTAAGCACACCCAAGTTCGTACGTTGTTTTTTGTCGTGTTATTTTCACAGCTCTGACTGAATAAACATTTTCAGCAGACGTAATTTTGTGAACAGACAATTCGAAGTTTAATTTTTAGTTTAGATGTTTTGGGTGTATTCACTTTGTGTTCATTTTATGCCTATTCCTGTGTAATTTTGTCTCCCTATTAACTCCCCAGCGTGGCTGCGGGTGTTAGGCGTACTGATCCTTATTTCACTGTTCAGTTGTTTTTTCTTAAACATAACTTGCAGGGGCATCAGGTTTACTTTAGCTTGTTAAAACACTTTTTTTGTAGGTGCAGCGACCAATTGTAGTCTAATCCTCCTTTGCAGATAATCATCTTACATCTAACATATCACTAGGCGTTCATGCAATGTTAGCTTAATGCTGGGCCAGCATTAACACAACATTGGGTCAATATCTTTCATTTGCTGTGATACATTACATGATAAATTATTATTATCTATATCGTGTGCATGTTTTCGTTTCAGGCGCATCATCGTTTGCAGGTAAATACAATTTCGTAAGCTTTTATTTTTGCAAATGTATATATGATACTCAAATGAGTGATATGGTAAATTCTAAATGTGTTCTGTCCATGCTTCTGCTCTGCAACGCCAAGAGGCAGTACCTGCTCACTTGTAAAGTAGATACTGCATTTTGTCTTTGCACGGCAACTGGTGTGCGTCTCTTCATCAGTTGTTTATTTAATGGTAAGTTAATCAATTGCAGTGCGGTTATTCAATGTTCAATTATCTTCTGCCATTTCATATGGGATATATATACTACTTATTAGCTGGCTGGTGGTCTGAAGCATTTTCAAGATTTCCCTACGTTTCATTTTGCCTCGTGATTCCTTTAGTTTGTGAGATATTTCAGTCCGTCAGTTCTCGAGTATGAGGATTATACTTGTTATTTTACGGTATTTTTTATTCTGTGCTCTTTCAGTCTACAAGCTATCATAGCGTGCGTGAAAACAGTGATCATGTGATGTACGAGTCACCTTTTCCTCATTGATTACCTTATGTTTTTTATCCAGTTTTTTTTGTTTGTCTGTCAGCAGGATTACTTATAAAGTAATGAACGGATTTGTTTAGTTGTAGGCCTACTTATTACCTCCGCCCAATAGGTTATCTGTTTGGTCGTGTTTGTTTGTTTGCTTTTTGTTTGTTTGTCTATCAGCAGGATTACTTACAAAGTAATGAACGGATTTGCATGAAATGTTTACCACACGTGTGTCTCGGGCCAAGGAACAATCCGTTGAATTTTAGGGATGATTACGACACGCATCCACATTGAATAAAATAAGTTAAGAGGGGAAATGGTTGACTCTTGTGCTGTTGGGACCGTATATATTACGGCTTCAAGGAAGTTAAAAACCAAAGAAAATGCCACTGAAATTGGCAAAATATGTTCTGCATTTTTCCATTTGAAGCTGTTAACAAGACCAGCTTTAACCATCTTTCCCGCCACATTATTTATTTGGAATTTTCACCCCCTTTGCGTCTCACGGAAGTAGTCTCTCGCTACCGCCATTTACCACTTCCAAGTGACTTGGGCTTGTGATCGGTCATCCATCCGATATAATGGGAAAGTCAAGACTTATCATCTCCACACAAATCGGCATAATTTAAATGTTCATCCATTACATGTTGCTATGTAGCATATCAAAATTCTGTGCCGGGCTTATGTCGATTTTGATTGATGATGATTTCTCACATCTATGTAGCCCAACTGAACACATAGAAACTGTTTCCAGTTTTTCCCTTTGCCCAATAATGAAAAATCTAAGATGGCTATCACTGATAAGCAAAGATTATTTTTTCGCCATATTATCGCTAATAATGAACATAAAAACACAAAATTGATTTCATTTGTTTGTGTCTAATCGATTGAACGGCCAGAATATCATATTTCGATGAACGAATATATAGAGTATACTAAATTATGGACTAATTTGTATTAAAATACCTGTGAACTCATGCATACATTATAGGGGTTACATTCCCTCAACTCATTCCAGACGGAGCCCGAGATATCTCGGGCAAGCTACTTCGACGGTACAGGACGGAGCCCGAGATAAATCGTGTTATATGACGTCATAAAAAGTAAACATTTAAAAAATGTCCCGTCCACAGAAACATGTATGTGGGTCATATCGCCTGGCAATGTACAATTGCCCATTAATGTGGTCTTAAGTATTATACTGGCCTTAGCTTCACCGATGAGTAATATATTTCTTATTCAAACACCTATAACTATATTCGATAAATATCTAGCTTGATGAAAATGTATAGGTGTTCCACGACTCGCTGGTGCTTATTTTCAGTCCGACAGTGTCATATATGGGTCCAAATAACTCACTTTTAATTTTTTGACGACACTTTAAAAGTTTTTAACAAATATTCAGGATTAATATAAAATATTGTTGTTACTTTCCATAGTTGCTACATATATAAGGTATTCAAAAAATAAATAAAAGCTGCACAAAACATATTTTGGGATGGCACCTGGATGTATACCACCTTCGAAAATTTGTTTGTGATGTGCCTAACAAATACATTATGGTGTATACTGCGATGAAGAAAGAACATATTAAGAGGTAAGTTGTGCCTACCCAGTAATAAAGCTTCGGGTGTTTATTAAAAATGATCAACAGAAAATGACAGTGAATCATAGTCTTCTATGCCAGCGACTCTTTAATATCATTTTCGCTTCATAGGTGGTATTAGACAAAAATAGACTACACGCCAATATTATTTTGATGGCTATGCCTGAACATGCCTGTGGATTCCAATATGAGCCGGATCGACATAAACATTACGTTATTTATCTATATCAAATTGCATGTTTTCCACCAAATCATGATGTGCCTAACATAACAGTGCGTTAAAACAGATGCGTTTTTTCACCCTTTTCAACTGAGTAAACTGGATATGGACCATGCTGGCTTCAGACATTCAACATCCGTGATCTATGGTGAGAAAAATCTAAACTATGTGAACTTGAACACAACGATTAAGCACAGTATCATTATACTGTAGACTATTGTATAGGAAAGGACAAATAATTTAACAAGCTATAAGAAACAGCTTTGCAAATAAGTACTCTCAGGGTTTCTGTTCTAAAGTTTATCATCTCAAGACCTTGCTGAGCGATAAAGGAGTATTTTCTGTTTGTCTATGCTGCACACACCAGCAGAATGTTCATGTTTGATATCATGACATGATGTGCCGAACATTTTCTGCGGGCTGTATATATTACCATGATTGTCAACAATACATTGACTTTTGCTATATTTCAATGTGTTTTTCTGTCATTTTCATAGATCAAACTGCCCTAGATATGTTTTGTATTATGCTTAGTTAAAGGAACAGACTTTTGTGAATCACACCTCCTTAAGATGGATAAACCATTCAATGAATTATAATATTAAGAAAAACATTCTTAAATTATTTAAATCAAATGAAGGGAAGAATTCGTCCACAGCAAAGTATAAAAACAAGTAAAAAGCATGCAGAGTGGCCTGCACCTTTTTTCAAGAATGTATATCGCTTGTCAAGCAGCAAGTGGTGATATGAATACGTTATTCGAACATGAAAACCATTATTGGCCACTATCTTTAGCCGAAAACAATTTAATGCGCTTTGGTGAAAAATCGGACTTGTTAAAATGTTTGGAAACTCTAACCCTACGTCTAGAAGCAGCACTTACAGTGGAGGTAAAATATATGATGGGCTGCTCTTGTTCATGTTTTAGATCCAAAGATTGTGACAACAAATTTCGAAACATATTCAGAGACTATGCTAATTACCATGATCACGTGTATGTCCCATATCTAAAGAAACAGCTTGACTATGTAAAAAGGATGGATATTGTCTGGGATACCCTTAGTGATAGCCTTAAAGCACATGCCAGAGAGAACAGATATTTTTTTTACAACTAAAGGCCAAAATGTAGCCTCATCACCCTTACTGAATACATCTGATTTACAGCTATGCTTTCACGAAGAGGCGGATTATAGAATGATGCTTCATTGCTTCCACGCCTATAAACTTGGAAGGAAATAAAAGATACATGCCACTGACACAGATGCTCTGGTGCTCGCATTGTGACGGACGATTGTGAAATTTGTTTGGCTGTTGGAATGGTCCTCATTCCGGGTATACTGCGACTCATACTATCGCCATCGAGATGGGTGTTTATTACTGGGTGTTCATTACTGACGTTAGTTATTCATGAACGCACGTACTGGATGTGATATGACATCTTCATTCTGTTCGGTTTTCAAGAAAACAGCATGAGAGGTGTGGAAATCATTCTCTAAAGCAAACTAGGTATTTCAAAGATTATCACAGCAGAGGTGACAAATGCAGACATGAAAGTTCTGGAGAGATATGTGGTTCTGCTTTACTCACGTACATTACAGCTAACTGAAGCAATACAACAACTGTTTTCCTATGGCAACAGAAAACTAGAAAGTATACCCCCATCACATGCAGCCTTATGTCAACATGTAAACCGAGTAGCCTATCAAGCAGGCCATGGGGACAGGCTTTGTAAAACAATAATTATCTTCCATGTCCCTCCGAGTGGGGATGGAAACTAGATAATGAGGGCAAATGGGTGCCTTTATGGAGTTATCTCCCTGAAGCCTCACGAGGATGCAGAGAACTGATCAAGTGTGGTTGAAAAAAAAACGTTGCACTGAAAGATGTCATTGTTATTAAACCAATCTCCCATGTACACAACTCTGTTTCTTTAGTGTAGTAGACAGACATGTAAAGTGAATTATATAGTAACCATGATGACTTTTAATTAACCTTACACTTCAGTTGTACTTCCTGGTTAGACATGCTTAAATACATAGACTGTTAGTTTAAAATGTAGAATCACATGGGCCTACACATAATAATGGATCAATTATGTGGTGAGAGAGTGAATAAAAACGTTGATGTAGAAAGCTTAGCCATACTTATGTTAACCCGATATATTGTAACTATGCTGACTTTCAACTAACATTGTGCTTGAGTTGTACAGCCTGGTTAGACATGTTTAAATAATACATAGAATCTTAGTTTGAAAGGCAGAATCACATGAGCCTACATATATTAGTAGGCCTAATGGATCAGTTATGTAGTGACAGCGTGAAAAAAGCTTTGATTTATAACTTAGCCATAGTTATTTTAACCTGATATATTATATCCATGCTGACTTTTAATTAACCTTAGGCTTGAAATGTACAGCCTGGCTAGACATGCTTAGTACATAGACTCTTAGTTTGAACTGTATCACTTGGGCCTACACATATTAATTGATCATCTATGTGGTGACGGAGTGAAAAAAAATTGGTGTAGAGCTTAGCCATAGCCTATTTATGTTAACCCGATATATTGTGACTATGCTGACTATTAACTAACCTTGCGCTTGGGTTGTACAGCCTGCTTAAAAATGTTTAAATAATACATAGACTCTTAATTAGTTCGAAAGGTATAATCACATGGGCCTACATATATTAATGGATCAGTTATGTGGTGACAGAGTGAGAAAAAACTTTGATGTAAAACTTAGCCATACTCATGTTAACAGTAAAAATACTTCACATAATTTCTTTGATCTTCCAATTTCTTTTAATAAATGGCGGCCATCTTGAAACTTGTGTGTGACAGTATTATGTCCATGGGTCTCCAAAACTTACAATTTGCAACCAAAATTGAACTTTCAGTTAAAAATAACCAACCTACAACCAAAAATAGAATTGCATTTATTTCGATGGCGTCCATTTTGTATTTTTCGATTTTGGGACATATCGCTCATTTTGACAGTGTGGATCCGGTCCTAATCGGATTCAGCATGCTCCGAACCACCTATATGCTAGTTTTCATGCTTTCATCCGGAAGTGCACATGTTAGCCTCCTGATGTTACATATCGACTCGGCTATCTCGGGTGTTAGGCGTACTGATCCTTATTTCACTATTCAGATGTTTTTTTCTTAAAAATAACTTGCAGGGGCATCAGGTTTACTTTAGCTTGTTAAAACACTTTTTTTGTAGGTGCAGCGACCAATTGTAGTCTAATCCTCCTTTGCAGATAATCATCTTACATCTAACATATTACTAGGCGTTCATGCAATGTTAGCTTAATGCTGGGCCAGCATTAACACAACATTGGGTCAATATCTTTCATTTGCTGTGATACATTACATGATAAATAATTGTAGACTTATTATCTATAACGTGTGCATGTTTTCGTTTCAGGCGCATCATCGTTTGCAGGTAAATACAATTTCGTAAGCTTTTATTTTTGCAAATGTATATATGATACTCAAATGAGTGATATGGTAGATTGTAAATGTGTTCTGTCCATGCTTCTGTTCTGCAACGCCAAGAGGCAGTACCTGCTCACTTGTAAAGTAGATACTGCATTTTGTCTTTGCACGGCAACTGGTATGCGTCTCTTCATCAGTTGTTTATTTAATGGTAAGTTAATCAATTGCAGTGCTGGTTATTCGATGTTCAATTATCTTCTGCCATTTCACATGGGATATATATACTACTTATTAGCTGGCTGGTGGTCTGAGACATTTTCAAGATTTCCCTACGTTTCATTTTGCCTCGTGATTCCTTTAGTTTGCGAGATATTTCAGTCCGTCAGTTCTCGAGTATGAGGATTATACTTGTTATTTTACGGTATTTTTTATTCTGTGCTCTTTCAGTCTACAAGTTATCATAGCGTGCGTGAAAACAGTGATCATGTGATGTACGAGTCACCTTTACCTCATTGATTACCTTATGTTTTTTATCGAGTTTTTTTTGTTTGTCTGTCAGCAGGATTACTTATAAAGTAATTAACGGATTTGTCTAGTTGTAGGCCTACTTATTACCTCCGCCCAATAGGTTATCTGTTTGGTCGTGTTTGTTTGTTTGCTTTTTGTTTGTTTGTCTATCAGCAGGATTACTTACAAAGTAATGAACGGATTTGCATGAAATGTTTACCACACGTGTGTCTCGGGCCAAGGAGCAATCCGTTGAATTTTAGGGATGATCGGATTACGACACGCATCCACATTGAATAAAATAAGTTAGAGGGGAAATGGTTGACTCTTGTGCTGTTGGGACCGTATATATTACGGCTTCAAGGAAGTTAAAAACCAAAGAAAATGCCACTGAAATTGGCAAAATATGTTTTGCATTTTCCCATTTGAAGCTGTTAACAAGACCAGCTTTAACCATCTTTCCCGCCACATTATTTATTTGGAATTTTCACCCCCTTTGCGTCTCACGGAAGTAGTCTCTCGCTACCGCCATTTACCACTTCCAAGCGACTTGGGCTTGTGATCGGTCATCCATCCGATATAATGGGAAAGTCAAGACTTAACATCTCCACACAAATCGGCATAATTGAAATTTTCATCCATTACATGTTGCTATGTAGCATAGCAAAATTCTGTGCCGGGCTCATATCGATTTTGATTGATGATGATTTCTCACATCTATGTAGCCCGACTGAACACATAGAAACTGTTTCCAGTTTTTCCCTTTGCCCAATAATGAAAAATCTAAGATGGCTATCACTGATAAGCAAAGATTATTTTTTCGCCATATTATCGCTAATAATGAACATAAAAACACAAAATTGCTTTCATTTGTTTGTGTCTAATCGATTGAACGGCCAGAATATCATATTTCGATGAACGAATATATAGAGTATACTAAATTATGGACTAATTTGTATTAAAATACCTGTGAACTCATGCATACATTATAGGGGTTACATTCCCTTAACTCATTCCAGACGGAGCCCGAAATATCTCGGGCAAGCTACTTCGACGGTACAGGACGGAGCCCGAGATAAATCGTGTTATATGACGTCATAAAAAGTAAACATTTAAAAAATGTCCCGTCCACAGAAACATGCATGTGGGTCATATCGCCTGGCAATGTACAATTGCCCATTAATGTGGTCTTAAGTATTATACTGGCCTTAGCTTCACCGATGAGTAATATATTTCTTATTCAAACACCTATAACTATATTCGATGAATATCTAGCTTGATGAAAATGTATAGGTGTTCCACGACTCGCTGGTGCTTATTTTCAGTCCGACAGTGTCATATATGGGTTCATATAACTCACTTTTAATTTTTTGACGACATTTTAAAGTTTTTAACAAATATTCAGGATTAATATAAAATATTGTTGTTACTTTCCATAGTTGCTACATATATAAGGTATTCAAAAAATAAATAAAAGCTGCACAAAACATATTTTGGGATGGCACCTGGATGTATACCACCTTCGAAAATTTGTTTGTGATGTGCCTAACAAATACATTATGGTGTATACTGCGATGAAGAAAGAACATATTAAGAGGTAAGTTGTGCCTACCCAATAATAAAGCTTTGGGTGTTTATTAAAATTAATATCATTTTCGCTTCATAGGTGGTATTAGACAAAAATAGACTACACGCCAAATTATTTTGATGGCTATGCCTGAACATGCCTGTGGATTCCAATATGAGCCGGATCGACATAAACATTACGTTATTTATCTATATCAAATTGCATGTTTTCCACCAAATCATGATGTGCCTAACATAACGGTGCGTTAAAACAGATGCGTTTTTTTCACCATTTTCAACTGAGTAAACTGGATATGGACCATGCTGGCTTCAGACATTCAACATCCGTGATCAATGGTGAGAAAAATCTAAACTATGTGAACTTTTGACACAACGATTAAGCACAGTATCATTATACTGTAGACTATTGTATAGGAAAGGACAAATAATTTAACAAGCTATAAGAAACAGCTTTGCAAATAAGTACTCTCAGGGTTTCTGTTCTAAAGTTTCTAAAGTTTATCATCTCAAGACCTTGCTGAGCGATAAAGGAGTATTTTCTGTTTGTCTATGCTGCACACACCAGCAGAATGTTCATGTTTGATATCATGACATGATGTGCCGAACATTTTCTGCGGGCTGTATATATTACCATGATTGTCAACAATACATTGACTTTTGCTATATTTCAATGTGTTTTTCTGTCATTTTCATAGATCAAACTGCCCTAGATATGTTTTGTATTATCCCATTATTGTGAGAATATGTAAATATTTAACGCAGATCACTACTTTTCTGTTAGGCACATCATGAAAATTATAATTTGGGAGACAAATCAATGTTTGTAATACAATTAGTGAGGCTCAAAGTAAACACAATGATGTCACATATTTTACGTGAGTTGTTAAATATCATTGCAGAAATAGAGAATTAACTTAGAAAATGTATTTTCTACGCTGTTGTTAATAATTAGCTACACGGTGATGTGCCTAACTATCACCACCAAATCTTTTTAACCCAATTAATAAAACCTATACATTTGTACAATCTGATTAATTTGTATAAACGGTATGTGTTGTCCATATGAATAGTTCCAATATTTTTTTATAAGTAATCCCTATTAATTTGCTGTACGCTATTGAGATTTGAGTTAGGCACATCACTTGAAGGTGAAATCAGTTTTTAAAACTATGATAGAGTAGACCATTTCTCTTGAAAGTTTGTCAAAATGTGCATATTAAACCTGCCTGTGGATACTAGCGTGAATTTTAATGTTATTTTAAAGTTTAATTTTAGATAATTTTTCTGCTGATTGTATGATGTGCCTAACTTTTATTATTTGTTGATCATTTGTAGTGGTAAGGCAAATATAACGCAGTTAAATGTCTTTCGTTGGTTCAATTGATCAGGTAAATGATTAGCGACGTAAAACGGCTGATATTAACATGCCCATGTGAGTGCTCAGTGTTGCGAAGTACACAAAGAATATTGGTTCAATCTTTTCCCAACATATACGAATACAGTTTTTGGGATATATCACTCAAATGATTCGTGTTAAAGTTATCTAAAATCTTCGTTATTCATACGCATGTTTAGACTGTATATATATATATTAGTTTTTAAAACCATCAGTTTGATACATATGTGGTGATATTGCAGGATATGCATGATGTGCCTAACATTTCAACAGCATTTTCTGTTGCCATAGCAGTGATAAAAATGGTTGATTTGGTGAATTTGTTATCTTTTTATTTTCACAAATCGACTAAAGGCGTCATAGAAGCAGTCATGTCATCAGGGAGTCTACTGATACAATGTACGGTATTAATCAGTATTTGATGCTAGTAAGAAAGCTGAAATCGGCATTTCAAGAAAGAAGACTGCGTCTCAAAGAACATTTACAAGTAGACCCATCCATCCAATATTCATGAAATTTCGAATGATTATTTCTGATAGTTCATAATATATCACTGCCAAATATGGGAGGCATATATCGTTTATCTATACATCATAGGGTGGTTTTAATAGTTGCAACCTAAAAATGTTAGGCACATCATGGAAAATGATAGTGTTTTTATTCTATGCTGAAAAAAAAAATATAATTCTTCATCATTTGAAGTATAATTGGTATGGTAAGTTAGATTACTGTTTGTGCTTCTGAATTGAAAGCATAACAAGTAAATTTGAGCAATTTTAAATTTTAACTCATTATCTGAGCCCTAAAAGGCCATTTGTACATTTCCAGGTGATCTGACCCATGTACTGAAAGTGCCGTCTTGAATGAGTTAAGAACTGAATAATAATTCCTGCAGGAGTGTCTCCCAGCAATGAACTGAGATAGATAGATAGCAGTAAAAAAATTGGGACGAACTATATATTTTGACCGCTTATATGGGGATACCCCAAACCTGTCTAACATGAGGGGGTAGTGTTCAGATGTAATTTTGTAATCCATGCATGTAGAATCTACCACTGTTTCACTTGGGGGGGAGGGGGTATCAACCCCTTATTAACCTCTCAAACGCTGTAAACCCGTCACTGCCCTTTATTTCGTGGGGAGGGGATATTTGTAGTGACTAATTATTCTGATTTCACAAACATGACACATGTCTAGTCGCTAAGCGTGATCTGGGATTGTTCTTTAACTAGGTATCTCTTCAAGGTCATGCAAAGGTAACCTCAAGGTCATTTCAAGGTCAAATGGGCAGAAAATGGACAAAATTAGAATTTTTATCATTTGTGAGCTCATTTAAAATGACCTTGAGATGACCCTAGCCTGTCTTGTCATGGTACTAAAAACTTGTAAACGGGTAAAAACTAACTCCAGACCATGTCACCCTTCATATCCAGTGGTATTATACATGTTATAGGCAAGAACATAAAAATTGCTCACTTTTACAAGAAAAAAATACATTTTTTTTCAATAATGACCTTGGAAAGTTCAGAGAAGGTTACTACCACTCTCTTTAGATCCCAGAATGTTAATAACCAACCCTAACATGTATGGGGATAGTGCTCAGCTGAAATTAAACAGTATATACAAATGTCCAACGTTTAGATCTTCAGTAAAATACAATAAACAGTACAGGATGTGATATTTTTTAAATTCGCATGTGGTTTGACCTTGGGATGACCTTGAAATGACCTTTGTCTGACCTTGAAGTACTATGCCGGAATAGTCTAAACCCAGTCCATAACAACATTGATATCCATCTTGATATCCTTATAATGTGATGGAAGCCCATCCAAATGATGTAAATATGTCCTGAAATTAGTCATTTTTAGCCCGCCTTTAATTAAAAAAGGTGGGCTATTGCAATTGAAGTTCGGCGTCGTCGGCGTCGGCGTTAACATTTACTTGTGGGCGCGATAACTTGAAATTTTTTTCATGTTTCCTTCCCAAGTTTGTTTTGCATGTTACTAATGACCACTTCTCGGACAAGTTCAATAATGGCTGAAAAAAATTTCAAAATGGCCGACTTATTGCGATTTTTCACCTTTTACGTCAATAATTTGACCTTGTGGGCGCGATAACTTGAAAAGTTTTTCACGTATCCTTTTCAAATTTGTTATGTATGTTACTTATAAGTAGTTCTTGGACAAGTTCAATAATGGCTGAGAAAAAAAAAAAAATGGCCGATTTATTGTGATTTTTCACATTTCACGTCAATAATTTGACCTTGTGGGCGCGAAAACTTGAAAAGTTTTTCACATATCCTCTTCAAATTGGTTATGCATATTACTAATAAGTAGTTCTTGGAGAAGTTCAATAATGGCCGGAAAAAAAAAATGGCCGATTTATTGCGATTTTTCTCATTTTACATCAATAATTTGACCCTGTGGCGCGCGATAACTTGAAAAGTTTTTCACATATTCTCTTCAAATTTGTTATGTATGTTACTTATAAGTAGTTCTTGGACAAGTTCAATAATGGCTGAAAAAAAAAAAAAAATGGCCGATTTATTGTGATTTTTCTCATTTTACGTCAATAATTTGACCTTGTGGGCGCGATAACTTGAAAAGCGGCTGGTTTAACATACCATTTATATCTTGGGTTGTTATTTACGTGATGACATTCGTCTTTACTTTCTTTATCATAATTCGGCGGCGGGCTATTATCGAGTGTGCTCTTGTTTACAATTTAATTCCGCAAATAATAAATGATTAGCCCAAGGAATTTCCCGCATGGAAAGGGTTATATGAAAGAATACTGCAGCCTTTTTATCCCCCGCCCACGAAGTAGGGGCGGGGGATATTGTCATCATCATGTCTGGATGTGCGGCCGTGCGTCTGTGCTTTGTTTCCGGGCGATATTTCGGAAACTGTTAGTCAGATTGTTTTTTCACATATCTCTCAGGGGGTGAATATGTTCCTTTTTGGAGTCTATGACCTTTGACCTAATTTTTTACCTTTGATTTTTAGGCGATTATTGACATTAATGATGTCGGATGATAAGTTCACTTTCCGAACGAAAGCTCGGACAGCGTTTGCTGGATTGTTTTCATATTGCATACACATATCCCTTAGGTGGTGTAGATGTGCTTTTTGGGGGTTATGATCTTTGGCTTAATTTTTCACCTTTGATTTTGAGGCGATTATTGACTTTGAATAATCGCAGATGGTAATTTTAATCTCGGAAAGCATTTGCTGGATAGTGTTCATATTGCACATGCACATACCTTATATTAGAGGGGGTGTAGATGTGACTTTTTGTGGGTTATGACCTCTGACCTAATTTTTAACCTTTCACTTTGAGGCCATTATTTACATTAATTAATAAAGGCGAAGGATGTCGTGAGCGTCAGTGCTCATGTTTAAAAATGTGTGTATTTAGCCTGGGCTGAAAGACGAAACATCGAATTCCCCTCTGCATTCGAGTATATATTTTTTCCTCTTGTTTTTACATAATTTCTGTGTGCTAAATTCGCTACATATTTACTACATTTTTTTTACACATTATGTATAACCATCATTTCTCATTACCTTAAAATTAAAGATATGAAAAATATTTTAATTATTTTAAATCCCAATTCCATATACTTGAAAAACAAACTCATTGTACGTGAGGTCACGAATTTTTTTTTTCACAGGATTATTATGGCGACGGGTGCCGCCATCGTCTGCCATCATAGTTCAATTGATGAACACGGGGCGACCATTTTCCATGTCGCTGAACACCGAGTGAAGTCTGCTCCGAGAATCTTGCTACCTTGATACAGGATTCGCACAAGGTAAGTGCATCATTTTAAAATTACCCCCCCCCCCCTTTGGATGGACTGACTCTGATGTGGAGATTATGAAGTACTCACATCGGGAGAATCTGCATGCAGAGCTGTCCCAAATATCGATGTCCTCGTGTGTTACCCACACGACACTCTGGTTTCTGGGAGACTATATCGGAGAAGCTGGCCCAATTTAGACAAAAAATTTTGCCCCAATGTCGCAGATAGTAAGAAATAAACCCAGCAGTCTCGAGACATCGACCCAATGAAGTTTTACTGTTCTACCACCGTCTGCGACGCTAGCCCAACAACAAACCAACATTGGGTCAATGTGTCTTTGAGTTTTGCCTGGGATATGTTTGCAAGACTCTTAACTGTGTATCACAACCATGAAGGGATCTTCAAACGCACGAAAAGAAAGTTTTCGAAGATTATTCGCTGTTGATGCCCTGCATTAACAGCAAGAAAACTTCTAGAACTTTTTGTCAGTTCATTATATTTCAATGTACCAGCTATCCAGTAGCACAGGCCTGGAGTTTCAATGGGTGTGAAAGGCTGGATGTTGTTTGGCTTTCACTACATTCGGCAAACTGCTGATCACCACCAGGTGGCAACATGGACTGTTACATCCTATCTCTATCGGATTGAAAGGTAGACACCGTCAACTGAGGCATTTTTTGTATGGATACAAGGTAATTTGGACATCAATGTTTTGGAATGTTTGTTAATTTACATTTATTAAAATGTGTAATTTGGAAAAAATGGGAATGCCGCTGCCGGCATTCTATATCCAATATTAACACAGGTATCCACCTGCCACACTCCTTGCACCCCCGGGCCTGTGTGAAATATAAGAGCGCCAGTAATGACGAATCTGTGTATGGGGGGAAATCGTCCAGTCCACCCAGGAGATTGTCCGCTTCATCATTTTGTTCACGGTAAGTCGACTGAGCTCCACACAATCTGGATTCAAGACCACGGCCCTGCAAAAAACGAGTCGTTGACCCAATGCTTGTTTATTGCCGGACCACAGACAACCAACAATGATTACGTAGTATTCTATTAGGGGTATTAGACTAGGCACAAAATGAGATTAATGCATGTATTAACATTGCTGTTGGCATTTTGGAGGAAAAGTTGAAAAACATGTTTTTTAACCTATTTCCAGTGTGCTGAATTCGAAAACGTCTTTTCCAAGCTAATTTTTAAGATTTAGTTGGTCAAAAATCAAAATGGCCTCAGTTATATTTTAATGTATTCAATTATGCAGTCCCATAACATATTAGATGGTAAGTGTAGTGGTGTTTTTTTGGCACCGGGACTCTTAGAAAAACTTTGTGATATTTGTTTAAAGGAAACAAAAATTCTCCTTCATAACATGTTCTCATACTGTACACACACATCCCTCAGGGGGTGAAGATGTGCTTTTTGGGGGTTATGACCTTTGACCTAATTTTTTACCTTTGATTTTGAGGCGATTATTGACTTAATCGATGGCGGATGATAAGTTCAGTTTCTGGACGATATCTCAGAAAGCGTTTGCTGGATTGTTTTCATATTGCATACACACATCCTTAGGTGGTGTAGATGTGCCTTTTGAGGATTATGATCTTTTGACCATTTTTTTACCTTTGATTTTGAGGCGGTTATTGACTTTAAATGATCGCGGATGGTTAGTTTATTGTCGGAAAGCATTTGCTGAATTGTTTTCATATTGCACATACACATCCCTTAGGGGGGTGTAGATGTGCCTTTTATGGGGTTATGACCTCAGATCTAATTTTTAACCTTTGAATTTGAGATCATTATTGACTTTAATTAATGGCGGGTGATATCGTTAGCGTCAGCGCTCTTGTTTGAAAATGTGTGTGTTTAGCTTGGGCTGAAATATGAAACATTGAGCTTTCCTCTGCATTCGAGTATATATTTTTTTCCGCTTGTTTTTACATAATTTCTGTGTGCTGAATCCGAATATGTCGGATAAAATTTTATATTTGGTGTCCTTCACCTTTAAATAAGCAAAGCAAAAAATTGCCGCCAAAACCAAATATTTTCTAAGTTTTTGTTACACATTATGTTTAACCATCTTTACTCATTACCTTAAAATTTAAGATATGAAAAATATTTTAAACGATTTTAAATCCCAATTCCATCTGAGTTTTACTTGAAAAAAACCTCATTGTGCTTGAGGTCACGAATTTGTTTTTCACAGGATTATTATGGCGACGGGTGCCGCCATCCTCTGCCATCATAGATCAATTGATGAACACGGGGCGACCATTTTCCATGTCTTATCGTTGAACACGAGTAAAGTCTGCTCTGAGAATCTTGCTACCATGACTATTAGGCCGGGAGCCAGATCTAGCCCTCGTACTCACATAAGCTAAGAAATTTTCACTGCGATTTTTATTTAGCTTGACCATTGGGACATAGCGAGTTTTGGTTCTTTTTTGCCAAACAGGACGCTTTAAGTCCTAGGGCCTATTTTACCATTTTTTGGAAGGAATCCAAAATAAAACTGACAGCGATTCGAAAAAATGTTCAAAATAGTAACAGTTTTACTTATTTTCACTATTGTTTTATTCTTTAATTGTACTCTCAAATGTAATTTATGTATGTGTGTTTGTAGTTGTCATGTTTACAATGTATATACTGTATATATATATATATATGTGTATATATATGTATGTATGTATATATATTATATCAATACCATACATTATTTTATAAGTTATGTAATATGAGGTTAGGTATTGAGTTATATAAATATACCTCAATATAATAATATAAAGAATGTCCAAGTATATTTTATTTTATCAATTATTTCCATGTATACAAATCAATCATGTAAATTGTTTTACTTCAAAATGATCACCTCTTCTGTAGATGTTTGTAAAATTATATGTTGCTGCCAAATAGATTGTCAGATTTACCATGTACACGAATTTAAATATATGCTATTATTACTATTTTATATTATATAAGTGAATGAATCATACGAGTTATGTATATATTATTATATTATTTAAATAGATGTATATATCGATGTATGTTTTTTAATGTTTATGTATGAGGGCCCTACGGCGGATGAGCTATGCTCAGTGGGTTGGTACATACATGCATGTATGTTTTTAATTTTTATTGATTTTGTACGTTGTTGTTTATACCTGTACCCTCGCTGAATAAAGACTTTATTATTATTATTATTATTATAGCCTTCGGCCATATACACATGTAGGTCACTGAAAAACATTTTTGCACAGATTTCATTTTGAATATTTTTTTCAACCCTTTTATCAATACCGGCGCCCAAAAAATACAAACATTATAAAATATGTGTCAAGTTTGGAAATCTGTTATTTTTGCTGCGTGATACTTAGAAGCAAGCTAATTCGCAAAAAGTGGCCCCATTATGTCTCCAGGAGACCGGAAGTTAAACAATTAAAAAATCTAGGGCCAATTTTTTTATAACTACATATTTAAGATACGCGCGTCATTATCGCTAACTCTAATTTGCGATAAAATTCAAATGTGCTGATATATCTGCCTCCAATAGGCTATTATATAAAAGTTAACTCATGCTGTGGATATTTATCATTACATTTATTATGAATATTTTATGTGAATCTCACATTGATATTTATGTTTACATGTTTATGAAGAAAAAATATATAAAATAACACTTTCAATGCTAAGACCAATTTTTTGCTTACAGTGTATATATACTGTGGATATTTAATATTGTATGTAATATAAATATTTAATATTAGTCTCATATTGATGTATATGTTAAAATGTTTGATGGAAAACCAAATATTATGTATAATGAGACTTTGAATGCCAAGGCTGAGTTTTTTTTAATAAATCTAAAATAATGCATGTAACGCACAATGCTTAAGACTTGTATGTTGATCAATGTGGCGTTATCCAGATATCCCTAAAGATTATAACAATAAGCACAGGTTAAATATATTATATTTATTAACTGACTGGAAGAACAAGGTAAAATTTAATTGTTTTATACAGTTTGGATGCTAGGGCAGATTTTTTTTGTGATATACTAGAAATAATCTGGCTCTTATTATGATTAGCATACATATTTTATGTCGGCCGCATATTGATGTTTAATTCTTCACGGCGTCTAAAAGTAATATAATATATATATCTTTAGCATTTAAAGTGTATTTATATATTATATAAATACACTTTAAATTCTAAGGCTATTTAGTTTCATTTTAATATAGGGGACAATGCTTGATATTTAATATGTTGTATATTGAGCATTATGGGCGGGCGGCGTGGCGCCGTGGTTAAAGCTGCCTGCTTGGAAGTCGGAGATCGCGGGTTCGAACCCCACTCTGGCCTCCGAGATTTAAAGAAACAAAATGTTTCTTCCCTGCTCACTTGTAATGATTCAATATTGTGGAGAGCCTCCGTGACCAAGAGGTAAAGTGCTCGGCCTCAGAACGCCAGGGCTCGAATTTCGAAGTCTGTGTCTGGAAGGCAGTGTCATCTCATTTATCAGCCTATGTGCACAAAGGTGGCCTAAAACCCCATTCATTTCATATTGAGCATGTTGTCATCAATCCGAGTAACCCTACAGATTATAATGAAAAACACAAGATAAATATATTATATTTAATAAGTGACTAGAAGAACGAGGTGAGGTTAACATTTGATGGTATGCGCCGAAATCCGGGACCGAAGGAAACAAACATGGAAGATACAAATCAACAGGACAGATGCAAATTTGGTGCTAATAAATGTTAAAACCATTCTACCAACTTTACTAAGCGTCGATCTGTACCCAATAGGTATAGGCCTACGTGTACCTAGTGGCATATGAGAAAATTAAAATTATTGTAAAAACAACAAATAACGGAAACTGACAGTGGAGTGGGCATATCCATCAAGGAGGGGGTATTATGTTCATATAATTAATATTTCCTCACATGGTATTAGTGTGTATACACGTTATATATTTCCATATTGTCCAGACATAATGCAGGCAAAATTTAAATAATAGATGTGCATCTGAAATATATGTCTATTTGCTTTGATTATACAAACGTAATAAACTGTCACCAGCAAGTTAATTGAGCAGATGACCTTCGTCAGCTGTATTATCATCTTCGTCAGACTGTGCAATATTTGCATAATCTATTTAATTGTTCGGAGTTGACACCTGCTGCATTAAAATGTCAACTAAATGCTGTAGAATTATGTAATTTAGAAACCACAGTGTTTTTTTATTCCACTCTTATTGTCAATAGCCCATCCATAATGTGTAGCAGCAAGTGGCACACTCAAAGAGGATTGATGTGATCTTTTTAAAATGGCGTCTTTGAAATGTGCTATTTTTGTTTGAAAGTGCGATGACAAGGTGAATAATTGAATAAATCAATTGCTGCTGAGGATTTGATGGTAGCCAGGTTTTCACATACATTCCTAACTTTGACCTCCCGAATTTCATTGGCCTATTAGAATATATATGTAACCATAAACAGTGCAACAAAATTATGTTAAATGATTCAAAATATGTTATTAAGGATCTCATTCTTCACCTAAGCTTGCTAATGTAGGTACATATTGGGGGCATTCTGCAGAATTTTGTATGGTTTAACTTTACCCCATCACTTTAAATGTTGAAACAGCATTGCTACCCGTGATAGCAGAACCTGCTCAATCAATTTTAGAAGGTTTCAAAGCTCACAGGAGAGCAAATGACCAGAACAGAACCTGCTCAAGTGAAATACACCAAGCGGTTAAAAGCTGCTCAACGTTGCTTGTGTTATTATCAGAACCTGTTCAGTCAACTTAGCTGGTTTAATTACAAAACAAACATTTTGGTAATACAGAAGCAATTGAGTCCCTTTTGATTCTGAGGTGTATCCACTCTTTTTAACATATCTAATGTGTACGCATGATGATTATAGAATCAGTTTTTTCTGTGCTGTGTAGAGCTAAGATTTAGTTCAGATACTGGTATTGTTGAAATATCTGAAAACGACCATGTGGCTTTAAAGCACTGGTATTATAGTACAACTTGAGTTTAAGCAGACTCATCAGTTGACGTTTATGTTCGTTATTGGACAACAAGAACTTTTTCAGTCTTCAGGTCTTCACTTTATCCCCTTTTATTTAAAAATCTTGGACCTCTTTTGAGACGTTCAGATATTTTATCATTTCTGGTACTAGTCAGTGCTAAAAATGTATTTTATGAATGGAAGATAAAATTATATTAGCAACATTGGCCATTTTAGCTGGAATATCTCTGATGTAAAATCATCGATAAAAGGTTATTTGCTATCGGTGGTAGGGCAAACGTGTCCGCGTTTGCAGTTTTTACTTCGGCGCATACCATTAAATGTTAACCCCACCTCGTTCTTCTAGTCACTTATTAAATATAAGATATTTATCTTGTGTTTTTTATAATCTGTAGGGATACTCGTATTGATGACGGAATGCTCAATATGAAATGAAATGAATGGGGTTTTAGGCCACCTTTGTGCACATATAGGCTGCTAAATGAGATGACACTGCCCTCCAGACACAGACTTCGAAATCCGAGCCCTGGCGGTCTGAGGCCAAGCACGCTACCTCTCGGTCACGGAGGCTCTCCACAATATTGAATCCTTACGAGTGAGCGGAGAAGAAACATTTTGTTTCTTTGAAACTCGGAGGCCAGAGTGAGGTTCGAGCCCGCGATCTCCGACTTTCCAAGCAGGCAGCTTTAACAACGGCGCCACGCCGCCCGCCTATAATGCTCAATATACAACATATTAAATCTCAAGCATTGTTCCTTATAATAAAATAAAACTAAATAGCCTTAGCATTTAAAGTGCATTTATATATATAATACTGTTGTTCTCCATAAAGAATTAAATATCAATATGCGACTAACATAAAATATGTATACTAATCATAATAATAGCCAGATTATTTATAGTATTTTACAAACAAAAAATCTGCCCTAGCATTCAAACTGTATAAAACAATTAAATTTTACCTTGTTTTTCCAGTCAGTTATTAAATATTATATATTTATCCTGTGCTTATTATTATAATATCACATTGGTCAACATACACGTCTTAAGTATTGTGCTTTATTATGCATTATCTTAGATTTATTAAAAAACTCAGCCTTGGCATTCAAAGTGTCATTATACATATTATTTGGTTTTCCATCAAACATTTAAACATATACATCAATATGGGACTAATATTAAATATTTATATTACATACAATATTAAATATCCACAGTATATATACACTGTAAGCAAAAAATTTGTCTTAGCATTCAAAGTGTCATTATATATATATTTTCTTCATAAACATGTAAACATAAACATCAATGTGAGATTAACACAAAATATTCATATTAAATATAATGATAAATAGCCACAGCATGAGTTAACTTTTATATGATAGCCTATTGGAGGCAGATATATCAGCACATTCGAATTTTACTGCAAATTAGAGTTAGCGATAATGACGCGCGTATCTTAAATATGTAGTTATAATCTCCTGGAGACACAATGGGGACACTTTTTGCGAATTAGCTTGCTTCTAAGTAGCACGCAACAAAAATAACAGATTTATAAACTTGACACATATTTTATAATGTTTGGATTTTTCAGGCGCCAGTATTGATAAAAGGGTTGAAAAAAATATTCTAAATAAAATCTGGGCAAAAATATTTTTCATTGACCTACATGTGTATATGGCCAAAGGCTATAAATAAAACAATAGTAAAAATAAGTAAAACTACTACTATTTAAAAAAAAAATTCGAATTGCTGTCAATTTTATTTTGGTGTCATTCTAAAAAAATTGTAAAATTGGCCCCAGGACTTAAAGCGTCCTGTTTGGCAAAAAACCCCCCAAAACTCGCTATGTCCCAATGGTCAAGCTAAATAAAAATCGCAGTGAAAATTTCTTAGCTTTTGTGAGTACGAGGGCTAGATCTGGCTCCCGGCCTATATAGGATTGGCACAAGGTAAGTGCATCATTTTAACCCCCCCCTCTTTGGATGGACTGACTTTCATGTGGAGATTATGGTGGCTACTTACAAGAGATGCAGCCGAAGTACTCGCATCGGGAGAATCTGCATGCATACTTGTCCCCAATATCAATGTCCTAGTAGCTGGAGTGCTGTGTGTTATCCACACGACACTCTGGTTTCTGGGAGACGATATCGGAGAAGCTGGCCCAATTTAAAAAAATAGTTTTGACCCAATGTCGCATACTGTAAGAAATAAACCCAGCAGTCTCGAGACATCGACATTACGAAGGTTTACTGTTCGACCACCGTCTGCGACGCTGGCCCAACAATAAACCAACATTGGGTCAAAGTGTCAAGAGTTTTTCCTGGGAAATCTTTGCAAGTCTCTTTAACTGTGTATCACAACCATGAAGGGATCTTCAAACACACAAAAAGAAAAGTTTTTGAAGATTATTCGCTGTTGTCCTGCATTACCAGCAAAAACACTTCTAGAACTTTTTGTCAGTTCAATATATTTCAATGTACCAGCTACCCAGTAGCACAGGCCCGGAGTTTCAATGGGTGTGAAAGGCTGTATGTTTTTTGGCTTTCACTACATTCGGCAAACTGCTGATCACCACCAGGTGGCAACATGGACTGTTACATCCTATCTCTATGTGATTGAGAGGTAAACACTGTCAACTGAGGCTTTTTTTGTATGGATACAAGGTAATTTGTTAATTTACATTTATTAAAATGTGTGATTTGGAAAAAAATTGGAATGCCGTTGCCGGCATTCTATATCCAATATTAACACAGGTATCCACCTGCCACACTCCTTGCACCCCCAGGCCTGTGTGAAATATAGGAGCGCCAATAATGACGAATCTGTGTATGGGGAGAAATCGTCAAGTCCACCCAGGAGATTGTCTGCCTCATCATTTTGTTCACGGTAAGTCGACTGAGCTCCACACAATCTTGATTCAAGACCACGGCCCTGCAAAAAACGAGTCGTTGACCCAATGTTGGTTTATTGCCGGACAACAGACAACAAACAATGATTAGGTCTCGTGGTAACGGTAGGTGATCAATTTGCATGTATGTTTGGATTGAAGTGCTCCTTCGTTTCTTAAAATGAAGAGATGTTTCAGTCTTCATTTGAACTACTTTGTGATTGAGGCACGTCTTCGTTCCCTTTAAATGAAGATATGTTTCCACGAAGTTTTTTTCTCATAACTTATGAAGAATGCTTCAACAAGTTGATTTACTAACCTTTTACATACGGCCTGTACTGAAGCAGATCAAAGTCAATTTTCATTGTAACACCCCTTTTCAACTAGTTTGATGGTCAGTGAATCCATCTAGACCACTCCGGAAAATAATTAACCCATTTAGTCCAAGAAGCGTTTTAGCAAACACCTTTAATGTCAATTGGGTCGAAATTATTTGTGTAAACAATCATTTATTATTAATGGTGTTATCAGTACTATAACAGGGTTGATGGTCAAATAACATGTTTTCAGTTATGAAAGATGGCGTATAAGATGGCCGCCGTCGTATAGTAAAATTTAGGAAATCGTGTAAATTGGTCATTTTTAACTAAACTTACTTTTAAATACACCACACTTCAACTACTTTGGTGGTCACTGCATCCATGTACACAGCTCTCAGACAATTTTGAAAAATATTTAACCCTTTCACCCAAGGAGGCTGTCTTGGCCAACACCAATAAATAACTTTTAATTTTAATGTAAATTTTATGTGAATTGATATAATGTTATACTCTTGAATCTTCGTTGATTGCAAAAAATCCATTTTTAAACAAAAGATCCGAAACTTTGCCTACCCGATTAGCATATTCGAAATGGCTCTCGATTTCCATGACAACATCACATTGGTGAATTAAGTGTATTCTGGTTATAGTCTATGTGTGTTCCTATGGTGTATGGGAAATACATATGCCATGTTCTAAATTTCTATTAGAAGTATTAGACTAGGCACAAAATCAGATTGATGTATGTATTAAAGGTGTAGTCAACTGTTAAAATTCACGGGACAAGGGTCCCCCAGAAGGCAGTAGTGCCCGTGGGTAGGCCAAGTCCCTATTCCATAATAATACTAAATATGCGTTTCATACCTAAAGCCTCATTAAGAGCAAGTTCTCAAATCACAGCAAGTTCATATATACTTGAGCGACATCTATGAGTTTATAATTCAAAGATCTTGGCCCTTACCCCTACTTGGTCGCTTGCTTGCAAACAAACTGACTGTATTACTGCGGGTATGTTGAAACTGCTTGATCCAAGCTTGTATTGACATGCCCAGTAAACACAAAACATTTGTATGACTTTATGCAATGCTGGACCAACGTCGAAGACGTTGGGCCGACATTGTATAAATGTTATACAAATGTCTTGTGTTTGCTGGGCAGGCGGACTTTCTCTCAAACATTGTACATTTGTGACGCAGCATGCCAAAACCAGGCTCTTCTCGAAAATAAAGTTTTTTGAAAAAAATCCACCATCTGATAGCGATTTATGTTCTGTGCATTTTAAAACAAATTGTATGAAAATCGGACGAGTATTTCCAAAGATACAGCTACTCAAAACAAAAAAGTCCAACCCAATTTTCTGGCATAGTACTATTGAGAAAACTGTCTTTAAAGATAACCATTAAAAATAAGATAAATTGTAAACTTGCACAAGAAATCACAAAATTTGTCAAATTTATATATAAGAAAAACAGTTTCATTGAACATAAAAAATGAAATCGGATGGAACCCAACCCAATTACACATGGTGACATGGGTTGGAGTTGGGCTTAAGAGGGGTGTTACCCCAAGGTCATCTCAAGGTCATCTCAAGGTCACAGCAAGGTCAAATCAACTAAAAAGAGCAAAATATATATGTTTTTTACCAATTCTGTTAACTTGGAAGTATATGTGATGGTAGAACCCCGCCTAGACCGCAACATGGAGGTCTACTGAACATAAACAAGAGGTTAAAGGGGAAATATAGGGATTGGAGGGGTAATACCCCATTAAATCACCTTGATGTCACCCCTGTCTGAAATGGCATAAGTGGACCAAAAAACACAATGATTGTCATGTTTGGACTAATGGTCGGTACTTTAATTAAATCTGCTAAAGCCCAATCCAAATATGCATGATGACATGGGTTGGGGTTGAGCTTCATAGAGCTGTTACCCCAAGGTCATGGCAAGGTCATCTCAAGGTCACATCAAGGTCAAATCAACACAAAGGGGTGAAAATAGCTTATTTTTGCTGTTTTTGTTCAAATTTAGTTCAATTGAGATTTCTATGATTGTTGAAACCCAACTAGACACCAACAATGAGTTATACCGAACATACCCTAATAGGTTACAGGGGTGATATAGGGTTTGGAGAGGTTATACCCCAGCAAATCACCCATATGTCACCCCTGTCTGAAATAGCAGAAATTGACCAAATAACAAAACGATTGCCCTGTTTAGACCAATGGTAAATACTTCAATTTTATGTGGTGACGTCCAAACTGTGTACACACGTGGTCCAAAGGGTTGTGGTTGGGCTTTATAAAGCTGTTACCCCAAGGTCATGGCAAGGTCATCTCAAGGTCACAGCAAAGTCAAATCAATACAAAAGTGTTGAATAAAGCATATTTTTGTTGTTTCTGCTCCAATTTTGTTCACTTGAGATGCCCATGGTGGCTAAAACCCAGCCGGACCCCAGCATGGATGTATACCAAGCATACCCAAGAGGTTACAGGGGTATTTTTGTGTTGAAGAGGTCATACCCCGTCAAATCCATCTTCATCTATCCAGCTGTCTGCCACCGGCAGAACCTGGATAACCCGTATCTGTGCTATGTGTTCAGAACCCCCCTCCTCCCTCCTCCTCCTTGGCCAATTCACAGTTGATTCAGGCGGCCCAAACAATCTGACCTGAGTCTGACCTCCACGCTGCAGTCAGTAAACCGATGACGTCATAATGAATATTCATGTTGCTCGCACCCCTCATTTTCGTACCAGCTTTACACACACCTGTTGTCAAGGTCAGACTGGTAGTCTGACGGTCAGACCTGATACGGCAAGGTGCGTCAAATCATGCTTATGTCATCCCTGTCTGAAATGGGCCAAATAACAAAATGATGGCCGTGCTTAGACCAATGGTCAATACTTCAATTTCATGTGAAGAAATCCAACCAAAGTACACATGGGGAGATGGGTTTCGGATGTACTTCTGAGGGGTGTTACCTCAAGGCCATGGCAAGGTCATTCCAAGGTCACAGCAGGTCAAATCAACACAAAAGAGGGGGAAATAGCATAATTGAGTTGTTTTTGCTACACTTTTGTACCCTTGAGATGCCTAAGAAATAGGAAACCCACGTGGACCCTAACATGGATGTATATCAAGCATACCCCAAGATGTTAAAAGGGTGATAAAGGGGTTGGAGGGGTAATATCCCATTGAATCACCCTGATGTGCCCCCTGTTTGAAATGGAAGAAAAGAACAAAGTAACACAATAATTGCCTGGTTTAGACTGAGGGTCTTTACTTTAATTTAATATATGTATGTTATGAAGTCCAACCCGAGTAGGCTTACACATGATTAACTGGGTTGGAATTAGGCTTCATGGGTGTTACCCCAAGGTCATGGCAAGGTCATCTCAAGGTAATTTCAAGGTCAAATCCAAGAAAACTGAAAAGTAACATTGGTTAGCATAAAGGTGCACTGATATGCTTATATTATACTGGTAGAAATTTGAACCAGGATAGCGCTAATTTTATTTTTACCAACTTTTGTCTGGCAGGCTACCGCGATCTACAACTTCAAGCGGATAAAATTGCTCATAATTTGAATAAAAATATAGTCATATGCCAATCAACACACTTAAAAAAAAATCAAAACAACATTACATTTATGAGATAATATTTGTCAATTTAGATATTTATTGTTGATCACACCAAGGCCATATGAAGGTCATGTCACGGTCAAATTTTACTAAAATATGTTAAGCAGATTTTGGTGTTTTTCTAATGAATTATTCAAGATACATTTGTACACAAATTAAGAATACAATTATTCAGCATCTGGTTATTCAGTGATTTGAGGTATCAAATGTTTTATTATACACCAGTGACCACAACATTATACTATAGTCTAGCATAGCCCAGAGGATGGACAAGCCTCTCCCCACAATGTCACAGTTGTGTACTTTAAGAAATAGTCATATAGCCCTCCAAAATTGACCTCATCCATTTCAATGAATTATTCAGGATACAAGTGTACTGAGACTTAGAAGATCTTCCTTCATTCAGCCTCTGATTATTCTGTGATTTGATGTAAAAAAGTTATATCATACGCCAGTGACCACAAAAGTATACTATAGTCTGTCCACAATTTTACACTCCTGTGCACTGCAACAAATAAAAGTCATGTAGATCTGGTCATCCAAATCGACACCATCCATTCTTTTCTTCTACAATATCTACAACTCCAGGTATCATTTTCTGAAACATACATTACACACAATAATGAAAAGGCTATTACATCCAACATAATAATTTCAGATATTAAAATCTTTAATTTTTTTTTAATGCTGGGAAATTCTAATCAGTTGTTAATAGTGATAGTTAATAGCTTGTAAATCTGCTGATATAGCTATTTGAAACGAATACTCCAATACTAGCCTGTAACTTTAAGATACAACTGATGACCACACAGGATGAGGATACAAATTTTAAAAATGTACATACCTAATGTTGAGACTGAACAATTCACTTACTTATCTCACTGAATAAATATATTAAGGTTACAAAGAATGTTGGTTCAACGCTGGTCCGATGTTGTATACAGTGGACCAACATTGATTCAACATCTTTTGTCTGCTGGGATATGACAGAAATTTATGGAACAATATAACTGCATAACATGTATGAGGACCATTATTCTGGTAATGTTTGTAACTTAGTGTTTATTTTAAACAAGGGAAGGACAGTGAATAACAAAAAAATAAGAAATGAAGAAAAGAAAAAAATGTGATTTGCTTGTTTTTTATATAGTGATTATTTCATGATTGCAACTTGCAGGATATATCAGACAATTTAACAACAGAGTATGACAAAAATCAGATATTTTTTGTGGTGGGCTATGAAATGGGAATATGGTTAGGTTTACAATTAAACCTGCGCTAATGATACTAACCTTACCATGCTTACTGTACATATTTAGTGACTTTTTTGTTTTCTAGTCTGGAATGTCAGATTGCTAGCAGCTGCACATATTTACTATCATGCCATTTTGCAGTGAGAATTTTATCTTTTCTGAACAAAATCACTTTATTCTATGGTACCTGCCAAATGCAAAAACAAAAGACATTTGACATTTTGAACCATCATTTTTATCCACCTGTTTATTCATATCTTATATTATAGGCATACATATTATACAGTAGTCTATATCCTTACAAATCATATGAATTTTAAATACTGTAGGCCTACTTAGCTCAAATGAAGTTCATATCATAAATGCGCTATAATAATTTTACTAAAATGTATCTATTGGAATAATGAAGCATTACATGTGACTTAAATTACATTATATTCATGTGAAATGACATATTACCGGTAGTGTCTTGCTGTCAGTAGAAATATATTTTATGAATAGGTCAAAGTTTGAGAATTACATGTCTGTTAAAAAAGGTTTAAAACAATAAATACCTAACTAGTCTTCTTCGTCAAATTGAGTCAAGCAAGAGTTGCCAAGATTTAAGGAGCACTTCCAGTGACAATTTCCGCATGCAGCCTCAACTCAATTGAAGTTGCTGTATCAACTTGCAAAGCTGTCTCAACCTGAAAATGATAAGTAGCAAAAAATGAAAAATAGCAAAAAGTAATTTCAAGATAATTTTATTTTGTTTATAATTTGCGCACAGTAATCCATATTCAAGTTATGATAAAAGAAATGTTTTCAAACTGAAAATCAAAAATGGAATTTAGCTTTAAATTTTCATTTTTGGACAAAATCCATCGATAGTAGCCTACTGTTGGACAGACAATGACATGAATGATCAGTCTATAACGTTAGTCTAGACTAGGCTAACATAAATAATTATGCCCAGATACCTATGATACTCGGGCTCATATTGAGCAAGGAAGAGTGAATGTATTTCGCTGATGTCTCAGTCAACTCTCAACTAATTTTCATTCAGTAGGCCTAGGGCCTACTATTTTCAGTGATGCAGTGACTACCCTAAGAAAAATGTCAGCATTTATAGGCCTAGGCTAATACTAGTCGCAGCATAACTTGGGTAAAAAAGAAATTTTTAGTCAATAAATCTTTTTTAAATATCAAAACACAAGGTTCGCGATGAAGTATGAACTATAGTCTAGTAGGCCAACTGGCTTATTATATACTAAAAAAATCGCACAATATTCACTAACGTTAGTCGCCACATTCATGACTAGAAGTAGAACATTTGAATAAATATTGTGTGAAACGTAGGCATTGGCCTAAAATGTAAAATCTCATAAACATGTGCCATTGCCGTTACCTCCCCCCCCCCCCCGCATTGGTTGATAGGCCTACTGAATAACTGATAGGTCTAGGCCTAGGTCTAGGCCTAATTGACAGACTCTGAGTGAGAAAACAGCAAAATTCATTTAAACTTGACGTGGTGAGGGCCTAATCACTAGCCTATAGCTGATGTGAATCAGTTTTCACTCACACTCAGCGTCTCTGAGAAAGCAGGGACAGTGTGCCACTGATGTGACTGTCACTGCCAGACTGAGTCTGAGTCAGTGAGAGTCAGTCACTCACTCACTCAGTCACTGACACTCAATTACTGACGTGACACTGACACCGGAAAAACTGCAAGTGCGAGCTTTAGAAGTTTAGGCCTTTAGACCCTATAGTCGTTACTAAATCTTTAGTCTAGACTGTGTCAGTGTGTTCGACTGTGAGCCAGTGCAGCTGCTGGCAGTGTCCGCGAATCAAGTTTCACTGTGACTGTCAGTCAGTGAGTCACTCACTGCCGAGCCGGAGTCATCCCCCGACAATTTGGATTTTCAATTTTGGCTTGGCACGGGCGATATTTGAGTAGACTAACGAATGCTTACCTGTGACTGTGTTATTTTTCTCATCGGCAGGATTAGTTTCATGAAATGTGTGTCAACGATGATATATTCTGTTTTCAGGTTCAGCAAGTGAACTTTCAAACACATTTTCTTGTGAAATTACCCAAAACGTGGACGTAGTCCTAGAAATGGCGCGGAAAAAAATGTAGACAATCGAGCGCACGACCAGTGAACTGTTTCCGGTAGAGTCGTTCTCAGTCATGTCAAAGGTTGCCGGCAAAAATCGTCTTAAAAACCTTCGAATCAGATAAAAAAGGTGGAAATAACTTCAATAATGTGTTAAAAACATATTATTCAACGTCAAAACACTTAATTTGAAAAAAGCATAGACAAAAAATTATTCAGTATTTGGCAGTTTCAAATCTGTTTTATGCAAATCAACACTGTGCGAGAAGCGCCTGGTTTTGCTGTGGCGCGTCACATTTATTCAATGTTGGTTCAATGTTGGGCCAGTGTCGCAGACGTTGGCCTAGCAATAACTCATAGCAGTCTGGTCGTTTTGACATTGGAGGTCTGTGTGGTCTGGCCATTTTTGCGATTTTGAGACATATTCTCTTACTTTTAATAGAAATTTAGAATTATGGCATATGTATTTCCCATACACCATAGGAACACACATACAATATATATCAAGAATATACTTTATTTAAACGGCCAATGTGGTGTTGCCATGGCAACCGACAGCCATTTTGAATATGCTAATTAGGTGGTCAAATTTTCGGAAATTTTGTTTAAAAATTGTATTTTTGAGATTCACGGAGATTCAGGAGTACACCATTATATCAATTCACATAAAATATATTAAAATACATCACAAATGGTTTGAAGAAGCATCCAATAGGTCTTTATAAGCAAATTAATAGGGTGAATAAGTTATTACCATGGGATTTAGCAATCTGTCTAAATTCCCTGAGATGCATACTGGATCTCAAATTTTGAGATGCACCAAGTTTGACATTCCCAAGTCATCTGGGAAATACCAAATTCCTTGTATTTATCTGAGCCTGGAGTTCGATTTTTATTTCGGAAACAGTTGTGACGCAGATAAGTCAACTCTTTATTTTAACGGCTCCCCATACTTGGTTCATAGTTGCGCAAGTGATGTCATCTGGTAAATGACTAAGCATTATTGCCAGGTCCGAGCTGGGCTCGGACCTAGACTGCAGCGTCATAAATGCCAGGTCCGAGCTGGGCTGGGACTTAGACTGCTATGAGTTAAAACAGCATTGGATCAATGTCCCATTTAAGTAGTATCTTGTAATCAGTTCAGTGGCTATATTAATGCCGTCAATCTGTACTCAATTGGCCTACACTTGACCGTCCCAGGCATGCGCGTCTTGCAGTTGAATCATTCTTTAACATTGCTGTTGGCATTTTTGAGGAAAAGTTTGAAAGCATGTTTTTAACCTATTTTCGGTGTGCTGAATTCGAAAACGTCTTTTCCAAGCTGAATTTCAAGATTTAGGTGGTCAAAAATCCAGATCAAAATGGCCGCCGTTATATTTTAATGTCTTCAATTATGCAGTCCCATAACATATTAGATGGTAATTATAGTGGTGTTTTTTTGGCACCGGGACTCTTTAGAAAAAGTCTTGTGATATTTGTTTAAAGGAAACAAAAACCCTTCTTCATAAGACGCTTTATTTGCATAAATAGAAGATGGCCGCCATATGATTTGCCAATTATCAGATTATGCCTCATAACTTTGGAAAAAAATAAAGATAGAAAAATGAAAAAGGTATCAAAATAATCAGAATTACATTGTCAACACTATACAATCACATTTATAATGATGACAAAGGCTTCATTTGCATAAATCGATAACCGCCATGTGATTTGACAGTTATTACATTATGCATCGTAACTAATGCGTCAAAATAATCAGGATTGAAATTTCAAAACCATCTTATTTGCCAATCATCACATAATGCAATGATAAAGTTATATATCGTAACGTTTTTCGCAAAATATATATGACGGTGACATCACCACTTCTGAATTGGTAAAAACGCCCGTTACTGTGTAAATATTTTGTTGTGCAATATGGAGAGGTCTAACAGAGTTTTTAAGCAGGATTTTTGTCTATTTGCCGACCATTTGGGGTGTACAGAGGTTGTCCGGGCCTATGAACCCCCTGGCTTTCTTAATTAGAATTCGGATCATTGCCACCCAATAAAACTCGTTGAATGTAGACTGTTGCATTCTTGTTGTGTCCAAATTATTAGAACTGAACAAACATGCACAAAAAAGGGGGTTTTGTTCATGTAAATATCTATAAAAACACACTAAGTTGAGATTTGATTTTCTAGGTTTCTCTTTTGATGACAAAGGACAAATATTTGATTCATTCATTCTCTCACGACAGACACACTTAGAGCAAAGTACATGTTTTAATGGTTAGGGTGTAAGTAAACAGCAAGAATTTCCATTAATTAAGTTTAGATAGGCCTAAGGTTAAGTGTTTTGTCGGGTTATCATTTCTAACAAGGCCGACTGAAACGCTCTTTTAAAGGTTCCTACATTGAAGTTTATTCTGGTATAGAGTTTCCAGAACATGACTTTGCGTTTAATTATGATACAAATTGCCGCATATATGTGGTCATACTGCATCATTCGGGACTCTTATATAATATATTTTAATGATTTTATCGCCGAATGTTATTCAAACTGTCTCCATTTGAATTTGTGTAAACACGCCATATGCTAATTTCAGTCACGTGAACGTGGCGTACGAAAGCCGAGCGAGCCGACACAACAGTTCAGTTGTAAACACCATAGATATACAGTGATATCAATGGTCTGGCCACACCTTCAGTAGGCCTCTATCACTACAGCAGGGCAACAGATAGACTTTCCCCTTGATTGAGTCTCACCGCCTCTGTGGTGATTATTATATGTGTCTTTATTCATTTTTTTCTGATACTGAATAGACAAGATGACCAAAGGGTCTGAGAAAAAGGGATTAAATCCTGCTGGTCATAGCAGTCAGAAAATAACTGGTTCTACCCAGGCACTCGATAAGCACGTAAGTGTTCCAGGTTCAGTGTTGACCGCCGTCAGTGGAGCATCAGCTTTAACTGCATCGGCCTTCAGCTACAACCCATTAGTGTCTACACAGTCTCCTGTCATGACGACTACTGCCATTACGTCCAGTAACAACACCCATACCCGTACAGATCTCTGTACCGGTGCTGACAGGGACCACCTGAGTAGTGGTTTATCTCTCTCATCTGATAGTGAATCAGGATTCAGGCTGTTTGAGGATGCGGGTAAGCGCCAGTCACGCAGACTTCCTCCTACTCCAAGACAGTCAGATGCTAGTCGGCCTACTTAAGCCAGTTTGGTTCGACACCACCGGGACCAATCACCATACTGATATTGGGGTTAGGCCCAAGGCAACTAGTATGGCGCAGTCATCTCAGGTAGCTGATAATGACGACAAGGGGATCATGAGAGAGTTGATAACTGTTCTCACTACAGTTATTGAAAGACTCCCTGTCCCCGTTAATGACCAACATGACAATGGGGAATCCAAGAACACCCCATACACAGGCCCTCAGAGAAAAACTGTTCCAACCTCTGATCCTAAAAAGATTAGTTCTGGTAGACGGCAAGACCTGCGGACTCAAAGAGAGAGGTTTCACCTCACAGGACTGATCATTACGCTCAGCGGAGCACCTATAACAATAGGTCGTCTGCCTGGCGTGATCAGCGTGACTCTCGTCCCAGCGTCAATCACTCAGATAAACAGAAATCTGCAGGCCGTAACAGCAACCCCAGCGATAGTAGGTTGCGGAAAATGCCTACTGACCTCAGTGAGCTAGACGACATGTCTCCACCTCGGAGGCGTCGCTGACAGAGGATTCACTGTAGCAGCTACTCCTCTGACTCAGACCTAAATCCAGGTACTGATAGCCCCAGTGACATATACGGTGAAGCCAGTTCACACAAAAATGAACGAACTGCAGCTGGTCGCTTTCACCGTGATTCTCACTAGTCGAAATGTCAGCCTTCCGCCTTTCACTGGTAAAGAGCCGTGGAAGGTTTACTTCAACAGATTTGAAGATGTGGCCAGGCTGGAAGGGTGGTCAGAAACCACCAAATTAAGAGAGCTGCTCCCACGGCTACAGGGTCAAGCCGGGGAGTTTGTTTATGAGCTGTTGCATGGTGATTTTCGCTCCAACTTTCGTGAGCCGGTACGAGAATTGAAACACGGCTAACGTAAATTTGAGACAACCCGCACGTATAGCGCGCAGTTCAGCAACCGCATTAAAAAATCAGGCAAATCAGTGGAAGATTACGCTGCTGATTTAAAGCGGTTGTATGACGAGGGTCATGCGAATCGTGATCGATCCACCCGCCGTGAAGATCTTCTCAGAAGATTTTTAGACGGGATCCTAGATGAGGGAGCTAGGTTCCAAGTTGAATACGTCAAGGAACTAAAACATATTGATTCTGCTGTGTACGAGGTTGTAAATTTCCTCAACACCAGGAAACGTTCCGCAACGGAGGTCTCAGATTCTCGTCGCAGGCACGCACGAGAAGTGCATGAGACCCCTGAGTTGAGTAATAATGGGTAGATGTCCGTTCTGTCGACAAACAAAAACAAGGTGCATGGAAGCGGCCAGGAGGGAATACCGATAAGAACTCTGGCAAACCACCCCTATTCGATCCTGTCCAAAATCAGGACAATAGTATCCCAAAGCGAATTGAGGATCTACTGAACCTCCTGAGGGGGGTGCTACAGAGGGCAAACCATACCATGATAAGCAACAGTGGAGCTCACAGGCACCCCGTCTCCCACAGAGACCTGGCGCCTGCTACCGCTGTGGGGGTCAGGGTCCGTATGCCCGAGAGTGCTGGAGTAGCTGGGGTGTATTGTATTGTATATTTTTATTATACGTGACATGTACAAACAGATCCAATGACAATATAAATATGTTTACAATATAGTACCCAGCCCATTTGGGCTTATAAGTCACTCCAAAATGTATGTAGTGAAAAAAAAAATATATATGCTGAACGAAACAGCCAAAAATCAACATTATTACACAATATTGTAGATCCCAGCAAACACCAGGATCGACCCAATGTTGGGGCAGTGCAGGGACAGCGCCGAAGACATGGACCAACACTGAACCAACACAGAGTAGATACCCTCCCAGCAAACACGGGACACCAGCCCAACGCCGGACCAATGCTGGCCCACCGTCCACTACGCTGGCCCAACATCGGTCCAAACATCGGGCGGACGTCCCGCGCCCGCTGGACTGTGTTTGCTTTAACCAAATATATCAGTACCGTTAGGTACAAAAGAGTCATATCTGTCACTATACATAGTGACAGATATGACCCCAATACCACAAATAAAAATAATATAATACAAAACTACGTTATATATAAGTTGATGTTATTACATGCCACATATCACCTGTTATACATATTATCAGTACGCCTATCCCATGCCTGACAAATATAAGTACCTAGAAATCTGCATTTACTTGACATTATCAGTTCAAATTTATCAGACATTGTGGCATTTACGGGAAAAATATATTTATTATTCATAACGTGTCTCAAATCATTATATAAAGGGCACTCACATATAAAGCGAACCTCACTTTCTACCACACCCATATTGCAATTTTGACATAGTCTGTCTTCGGGGCTAACCCCTCTGAAACGTCCTACTTCAATTTCTAATGGTAAAATTCCCAGTCGTATTTGTGAAATTAGTGAACGTGCTTTCCTTGACATGATTTTAGATAAATATTCTTCTTCTTTAAACAAGTTTTTGAAAGTAATATAGGTTCTCAGTTTTGGTTTAACTAATATTTCGCGTTGCCATTCGCGCTCCATAACACCATACAACAATATTGAAAAATATTTCAAATCAACTTTTAATAAATTATTAAAATCGTCTTCTTTATCAATCAACTGGAAAATTTGTTTAATTTCATCAATCCAGCTGTTCCCATTACCAAAATTATTTGCATATTTCCATTCAAAAATATGTTTTGTCAGCCTGTTTTCATCTAGAAAAAGCAAATGATTCCATAGTTGTAACATTTTGAAGAGTCGTCTATATTTTGGTAATATCCATCCCACATCACCCTGTATTCCCACTATTGGGGCTCTGTTATGTACACCCAAAAAGTAAGATAGCGCACGGGTTTGAACGCGGTTACATTTATGATATTTAAATCCCCATACACCTGCGCTATAATCCATTACTGGGATAACCATGGCATTAAATAATTAGGTAAAGGTTAAAAATCGTGTGTTCTTTAGTTTACGGAACTTACTTATAACAGCTCCAAGTGCTCGGCCTGCAGCATCTGCGAGATGTTTGCACATTCAATAAAATCCATATGTTCGTGAAAAACAACTCTGAGATATTTATATTTACATACATAATCAATAACATTTGTTCCATAATAAAATTTATACTGACTCAATTTTTGTCGTTTAGCTCTAAGATGAACTACGTTGGTTTTGGCGAGATTAACACATAAACGCCACCTCCTACACCAGGAATATACACAATTAATCATTTTTTGCAAATTATCTTCTGAATCAGACATAATAACAACATCATCTGCATATAGCAAAATAGAAACACATCGACCATCTATATCAACTCCACATTGCAAGGCATTTAACTCATCAACAAGGTCATTTGTATATAGATTAAATAGGGTAGGTGATATAGTATCTCCTTGACGAACTCCATTAGTTACTGTAAAAATATCTGTCAAGTGACTATTAATTCTGAGTTGTGAAATTGTACCAGCATACAACGACTTGATCGCATTATAGAAGTTGCCATCAACTCCGTTTACCAATAGTTTATATAACATTAAATTTCTATCAATCGAGTCAAATGCCTTGGAAAAATCGATAAATGTTGTAAAGGTTGGGAGGTTTAATTTCATTCTATTACGTACAATGCTAGACAAAGAGTATATATGATCTTCACAACTACGTTTACACCGAAAGCCATTTTGTTCATCAGAAATTATTCCTGTCATATCTAAAAATTTAGATAACCTATTATTCAAAAGTGAACTGTACACTTTTCCAATGCACGACAAAAGACTAATACCTCTATAACTGAGTGGAAGATTAGGATCATTCATGGCATTTTTAGGTATTGGTGTTATTATAGCCTTCAACCAAATTGATGACGTAATTGTGTTTTCAAAACATAACCTGAAATATTGGTATAATAAGATATCAAGTTTATGCGTCTTAAGTATTTCATTCGGAATTTGGTCTGGACCAGATGCTTTATTATTTTTTAAATTATTAATACATTTAACAACTTCAGCAAAGGAAATCACATCATTAAGAAAATAGTTTGATTCGTAGTTAATGTTGTTATACATATTTGTTTCTAATTCATCTTTTTGACTTTTTGTGTTTTCATAAAATTGGTCGTCCCAATCTCCTTGCCCTGTTTGGTTATATAAAATTCAAATTCAGTTTTCCAATTTTCTAATACTGTTGGTATATCAGTTGTCGTCATGCCATCTTTATCAAAATTGCGTGGAATATTACGTGATCTACTACCCATTCGTTTTAAATGTGCCCAGAATGCATTTGGGTCATTAACGTTTAATTTTTCAATGTTTTCTAGTGTATCTCTATTATAATTTCTTTCAGCTGAACGTAAACTTTTATCAAATATTTTTGGTGCTTGTACAAATTTATTTTTTAGAATTAATTTTCTGTTTCTATCTCCTCTATATTTTCTACATATTTTTTCTTTCTCATGCATATCCTTCCATAATTGGGACAAATTCGTATTCCAATAGGGCTTATATGGCTTATGACGTTTTCTAGTTACATTACTGGCTTCTTTATATTGACCACATCTATCCATTTCAGATAATATTATTGTACATAACTTGTTATACACATCATCAATTTCTTGTTTGGTATGTTGGCATTGGTCAATGCGGGCGACTAATTCATACAATTCGTGCTGCAACTCATCATTATTCATAAAGTCGGAGGGGGTGCCGTTACACAATACCTTCTGGTGGCACTAGCTGTACTCGTCGTATCGTCTTGCCTGCCCCCTCCAGCCCAGTCCGGTTGTTCACATACAGTGTCATAGCTACACAACAGAGTGGCAACCAGCATGTAATGGTCAGGAGCTTTACAATTATGGGCCAACATTGTATATAAATCATGTTCTAGTAGTATATCGCTAACCAGGTGTACATTAAAATCAACAATGTTACCATAACAATCATGAGGTGTCAACATATAGTCGACCACGGACTTCCCTCTATTTGACACACATGTAAAATTTTCTTTTTCTGGGTTTATCCTGCCATTAAATACACATCTTAGTTTCTTTCAAAAAATCAAATAAATTGTCTACATAGTTGTTTTTGACTTCGTCAATAACACATATTGTTATTAACTCATCTATATCACTAATACAATCTGCCGTATTTCCCACCCGAGCATTGAAATCACCACCAAAAATAATAATATCAGCTTCTGAACTTAAATGTAATTCGCCTAGTAAATGTTTGTAAAACACAGTAATATTTTCCCATGGTGATCCTTCTGGAAGCAGATAACATGAGTATAACCTAACTATGTAGTCAGTAGCTTTGTTTACAAGCTCAATGCCAATAATACCTTGCACACTTTGATCAACTATATTAACATTAAAATGTCTAAACAATAAATCACGTACAAATATCCCCACTCCTCCAGAGGCTTTTCTAGCCTTTTTATGAATACCTCTCCTATTAAAGCCAACCCACGTAAAGTCCAGTAAACTTATCAGATCGTTATCTTTCAAATGTGTTTCATTAATCATAGCAACCTCTATATTCATCAAACTAATTATATTACACCTTAAATCCCCATTTCCCTCAGTCCAACCATTAACATTCCAGGTTGCCACTCTCATCTCTCTCACTGACGACTGATAGCATCCCTAGCTGTCACCACGTCCACCACCATGACCACCTAGTCCATAACCACCTGCACCACGCCCTCGAAAACCACGTCCACCACCACGTCCTTATAAACTCCTGTCACCACCACGTCCACCACCACGTCCTTCTAAACTCCTGTCACCACCCCCACGTATTTCCCAGCGTCCATCACCACCACGGCGTCTGCCACCACGTTTTCCAGCACGTCTTTGACCATCACCAGATCGTTCACCAGATTCACCATCACCGCTGCGTCCACGCTCGTCGCCATTTGTTTCTTCACCAGTTGTATCAGATCTATCACCGCATCCCGACTCATCGTTCCTGACAATTATGCCGTGACCAGTTACTCGAAAACTTTTGCCATACGGTACTTCGTTTAATAATGTCTTAAAATTTCGTTCAGCCACTCGTTCTGAATGTGACTTCGCTGAGCAGATATAAGTGCGTTTATACCCTGCAACCTCTCGTAACCTGCTCTTTGCTCTCAACACGCGGATCTTTGCTTCTAGTGACGCCATTTCCACCTTAACGACACCAGGACGATTTTGTCGAAATTGTGTACGCTCACAGTTGATAATATGCTCATTTGGTAGTACAAGGTGTGTAGTGATCATTTCCTTCATCTTTTCGCGAATGTCCTCTCCTTCCTGATAAGGCACATTTGACACAATAATGCTGACAAGGGGCTCAAAAGATGTTTTGTATCCTGTACCATGTGTTTCTTGTAACTGGCGAACTAATTCATCATGTGCTTTAGTTTTCGTTTCAAAATTATCCAGTCTTTTATTTAGTTTAGATACCTCTAGGATACATTCGTCTTTTACAGCTTTTATTCTACCTATCATTGACTCCCAATAGTTCTTTCTTTAGTTTGTCGAGTTTGCTTTCAAACATCTTTTTTGTTGCCGTGTGTTCCAATTTAATGTGCGCTAATGCTTCATTCTGTTCTTTCCGCATTTCTTGAATGAGGTCGTACGTTTTGTCAATATTTTGCGCGTCAGTGGTGTAAACACTGTTGTCTCTATTCTGTGTTGTTGTATTGTCGTGTACACCACTCGCACGTCTCTGGGATTTGTACTGCGGACTTTGTACACTGTCTGTGGATGGCGAAGATGAATCTTCTCGATCCCTTTTATTGACATTTATGTCCATTCTGACGGGTGTCGTCGTATCATCACCCTCTGTTATATTCTTATATTTATTCTTATATGGGGTGGTACACAACTTTCCGCCATTACCTCTCCTTTTGTACCATTAGTTACATCAGTCCCACTTCCTGTGGAGCCTGCTGTTCTCTTGGAACTTAAACGGGTTTACATGAGGGATCAGACAAAAGGCCAAAACCAGATAGACAGTAAAACTAAATTGACAGCTATTGAAGTGACAAAGACAAATACCTCTGTAACGATCGGGTCCAACAGCACAGGCTGTTCCACCCCTATGTCAACAGAGCCAGAAGTGAAAGTAGTTGAAGTGTCACGTTCTGTGTCAACGCTTGATATGCCTGTTATTCGGGGTGTACAACATGCTAAGAAAGACGCAAAAGTACCATGTATGTTGTATGTGGTCACTTTGCTTAGCAATTTCTTGTTTTCACCTTCTCTTGGCTGAAAGAGGCCAGCTCTTTCTTCACAACCAGTGGAGAGCCATCATCATTACCCTGTAACCCTTTGGTGAATGAGGGACGTCCACAAAAGAACATTGAGCCAAACACTATGGTACCACTGCCCAAATCTCAACGGGTAGATACATGTAGACTATCAATGACGAGAATAACAGTGCCTCTACCAACAAGACTGTATGGTGTTCCAGCTGTGCAAGAAGGATCCTGGGAAGGCCACCAGAGCAGCCAAGGCAAAAGAAGAAGCTAGTGTGGAACACCAAGACATAATTAAAATGTATATGTAAAATTGTTGTTATAAGATGTTAAAAAGTATTTATGCATTTTACTGTGAGATATTGAGATTTATTTTATATGTTTACAGACATGATTTTGTGTATCTTGAACAGTGTGTATAATGAGATGTAGTTTTGAATGTTTTTGAATTTCAGATTCATGTGTTTTGTGGTTTGCGTCAGCAGGGTTGCCTGACGCTTAAACAATGGGTCGTGTGACGGCCGTTGGCCCCAGGTATATTGATTCTGTCCTGTGGTAGGCCTGCGCCAATTTAATGCCTTAAATTGACGCATGCGTACTGCTCTATTTCCGGTCAGAAATCACGCTGAATTTTAATGACTTTTATCACGAATTTATCCCTTTTATTGTGTGGGGATGTTAATATATTTTATACTATTAACTGTGGGAACTATGACGGGTCTTGTTACCATGTTTGGTTTAACAAGACACGCTATAGTTTACCCATATCAAAGCATCTTTTGAGGCCACCCCTGGATATTTTGTCAACGTGTGGTGTGACCTAATCACAAGTCACACGTGGTGTAAATACACCTAGAACTATTTTATTCAGCTTTATGTTAGTTTTAATGGTTTTATTGCTATGAGATGTTTGCTAATATTACTTTATGTTACTGCAGATCTGGTAAAATTCGCGAGGTTTCAATTTTCGCGAATTTCACGAGGAGGACAAATTCGCAAATTTGAGAATCTCGCAAAAATTATTATTATAATGGCGCTACTACAGAAAAAATAAAATTTGTGAATTCTAAACATCGTGAAGAATCCCAAAATCAGAAATTGCGAAAATTTAAACACGCGAAAATTACCAGATCTACAGTATATGTATTTGGGCTGCTTTAGGGAACAATACTTGGTTTAGGTATAATTATAATAAAGCCTAAAATTTATTACTACGCCTCATGGGACACTCAGTATGCATATAAACGTCCGTGTATGGATCATCGGCCCGCAGTAGCTTGGAAGCGAGACAGAGTGGAGAGACCCATCATCTCAACAAGGTGAAGCACAGTACGTCACTGAATCCAGTGCGGAAACTTAGGCCAGTGAGTCCTTTCTGCATTTAGTCCCCTACAGTCCGTACTATTGATAAAGTGACGTAGGTGTCAGGTATATATGTCCAAGGAATCTGGATATGTCTGATGAGAGTTATTTTATTCATGTTATTGGCTCGTACTGCTCCATAGGCCACAGAGTGTATCGCTCTTGTCATCTATCAGAGAAGCAGTGACTCCAGCCCATATAATCATTTCCCATGTTATCTCACTGTTAGTAGAGGCCATGGAGTCGAGCTCTGTCTCCTCGTGGAAAGCAGGAATTACTTGGTTAAGTGTAGCTATGTGTTGGAGTTAGAGGAGTAATCGTGTTATACATTCTAGTGAACCTTGTGGCTATCCCATGTACGGATCCCCCCACTATTATTATGGTCACGGAGATAGAGGTGAAGCAGGGTTCTAACCAGCCTGAAATGTCAGCGTATCGGTCGAGGCGCCAGCGGAGACTTTAAAAATCGGCGAGGGGTCAGGGGGCCGCCTAGGCCCCCGGAAAATTTGTAGATACTAGCTCCTCTGAGATGCATCCTAAAGCATTTCTATACACTTTGATACATGGCTCCCACGGGTCCTTGAAAACGGGGAAAGTCCGTGAATAGGAAAAAATGAAATATGGGACTTGAAAATTTCTTCATTTTTTTGTCAAAATATAAATAAACCATGAAAAATCTGGGATTTTACATCAACCTGTGATGTTTTGCTGTTGATCGCGTCACTCGGTGGCAACAGTGATTAAAATAAGGAAAAAGCCACACTTGAAAAAGCTTGACATCTGTCTCATCTATATATAGATTCAATGTTTTTTTATAGACTTACTTTGCAGACAAACCACGGCACAGCCGCTATTAATTAGAAATCCATAATCGCCAGATACACGGCAATAACTTGTGTGTGCATGCACCTTTCGTTATACTTATACATTCTATATCATTTAAAGCTAGTAATAGGGGCCTACATGTATGCCTACATGTATATTTTTACACATCTCCATATCAGTATTAGAGATACACTGTCTAAATTATTTCTAGGTCTAGGTTGTATCATATAGAGGAGGTGGTAGATAAATTTTATTATGGTGCAAATAGTTCACACAATATATAAACCCTAATAGGCAAAGCATCGTAGATGATATTATGCCAGGGCAACCCAGGTATGAGCCTATGTCGCATCTGAAATTTGGCAATCCGCCAATGGCGGTCGCGGTATTCAGCGCTGCTAAACAGCCCCAGCGTGGCTGAAGGTTTCAGCCACAGATTGACCCCGTGCAAAATCGTGGGACATTTCTTTGGACGGTCATAACTAAGATTTAGCCTTGAATAATCAGGTCGAAAATAATGTTTTTTAGAATCAGTAGCATTTTAGCAACGAGATCGCATGCTGTGCTTATTTTTCGCACAGTTAATAAAACATTATGGACATTTTTTGTGGTTTGGGGTCGAGATCGCTCTCAGTCACCGCCATGTTGAAAAAACGTTGATTTTTCGGGTGAAAAAATACAGCAATCCACGGCCTCAATGAGGACGTCACGGCTACTGCTTAACCAACATACAGGAGTCGCTGCACAAATGATGTGTTAGGCCTAATGCTGGCCGGCTCTCTGCGAAGTCGGCGCATCATCAGGCAAGCATTGCGTCAGCGCCTCGTGTTTGCTGGGACACGGCAGCCTCGTAATTTTCAAATGGATTAAGAAAAGAAGGATTATTTCCAGAGTATCGGCAGCGTGTCGCTCTTTATTCAGCGTATCGGCAGCGTGTCGGCGATACTGGTAGCGTAGCGGCAGCGAAACTCAGCGTGTCGGCCCGACACGCTAAAAGGGCTTGGTTAGAACCCTGGTGAAGTAGAGGTCACCCTAGAGTGTGCGTATGTGTGGGTGTTCTACGTGTAGGTCTATCTGGATATCGCCGGCTGGCATATAGCCGGCTATACCAGTGCACTGGTGGTGTATCGTCACACGGTGACGTAACAAGCTAAGGGAGCAACACGTTATCACTATACCCCCGGCCGCGGGTTCGGGCTGACTACACAGATCAGTGGGGCTGTTCTGGTTGTGTAGGCCCTATAGTAACCATACACACAGTAGATAGCCGCGCAGTAGCGGAGGTTAAAGTGTTATGTCAGCCCGATAAGGGTTATGTATAAGGCCCGGTCTGATGTACATGTATATCTTGTTATGGTACATAGAGTAGCCATAAGAGTGAATTATATTGTAGTGTAAGCCCCAAGGGTGGGTTAGTTGTAGAACCGGTGTCAACGAATATTAAGCATCCCCATATATTAGGCATCCCTGACAAATCCAAAAGTCACGTGACTGTGTGGGCATGCGCAGAGAGTGTCTACGCAGCGGAAGTCACACAAAGGTGTCTTGAGCAATCCACCACACTTACATATTATTCTCTTTTAAAATGATTTAGTTTCAATACTTAGTTTTATTAGTAGCAAACATAGTTTTAAACACTTAAGGTTAATCATGTTAACCAATGTGTTAGAAAGTATAATCCATATCCCAGCTAATCTATTGGTCGCTAGAATACTATCCATTTCGTGACAAATGAGAGGATGCTTAATATTGCAATAAGAAGAACAAGAGAGATGGTGGAAAATTAGATTCCCCCGCCATGTTTTCTTGCCTATTAGAATAAAAACGATAACTTTCACATTGACATATATTTATATATTAGAGTAGGCCCATAACGTTATTGATTTCATATTAGCGGAATGACACAAAAGTATATGACACAATCAGGCCTATTCTATATAAAAAAATTTATAAATTGTTGGTTAGTGTATGAGTCAGAGGGGGTTTTCACTACCTCTAAGGGGGGGTGGTTTTATTGATAGATTATTGAATTTTACAATGGATATATTAAATATTTTGGGGTTATTGACATCTTGGATGTTTTTACTCTCCTGGGTGGGCAAAACTAAATCGAGCTAATGTTACTCCCGTTGCATATTTACTGAAGTACACGTTCAAACTGCATGGCGCCAAACTGCATTCATTTGTTCTAAATAGGGTCCACTACTGTGGCCGTAAGGTATGTGAGGGCCCTAGGCCAAAAAGAGCTGGATGGCCCCAATACGCGGGGGATCTGGAGGGGGGGGGGGGCTTAGGCCCTCGTTAGCTGTGGAATTATTAATGTGATATCTAAAGGGTGATAGTTTCTATTTTTTCATTGAAAGGTACCATACATATTTTTGAAAAAATGACAATCATTTTGTTTTGATTTACCCTTAATTGTGAGTTTATTTATGACCGTTTCTTTTAAACAGTCGACATGTAGTTAAAAAAAATCCGTGAAAACTCGGAAGTGGGTGTGTGGGTCAAGCCCCAACTCTCAGCTTTACTCTCAGTACTTGTTTGCTTTTTTGTTTTTGTCTGTACTTGTCCAACATGTTTAAAAAAAGCTGTTAGGGGGGTGGGTGGGTGTGGTCTGGCCAATCCATTTTTTCTCAGATTTTTGGATTTTTTTAACTTAATAAAGACCTTTTACTGACTTGCAATAAAAAAAATTTGAAAAACTGAAATAGTAACCATACTATGTCACAGCTAGTGTACGTTAAAAAAAATTGAACCAGTCTAATTAAAGCTGCATAACTGTTTTGTTTATTTCATGCAAACTATTAATCCATGGAGAATGGTGTTTTTTTTTTATTTTACTGCTCCGGTTACTGAGTTATTAAGGATTTAAGCTTGTTGTTTTTTAATATTGTTGCCCCACCAAAACAAACCTGCTCACAGCGGAGTAAGACATACTGTCTATATAATCAGGACATTAAAAGTACCAAGTGGCAGATAACGGTCATCATAGAAAAAAGAGAGGAATACTTTTAAAATTATTGTTATTTTTTAAGGGACCATAAATACATTTCACAGTACAGTGTGTATTGTCTCATATTAGTTAGATATATCTAGGAGTTATTACTTTGTGTGATATGGATGATATCTGCATGTAATGTCATGTTTAATATCGGTACCGGTATCAGAGTTGGGGTCAATTCCTTTTTATCAATTCCAAATTCCATTCCAATTCCTTTTTATCAATTCCTGAGTCAATTCCACTTCCTTTAGTTTTAAGAAAAGTCAATTCCAATTCCTAAAAAGTTAATTCCTTATCAATTCCACCCAAGAATAAGACTTTTTATACATATAGAACAGCTGTATAATAACTTGATATAAATAAAATAATAACACCTGATATAAAATAAAATATATTGTATTTATTATCTTGTAAACATATTTAAACATGTTACATTTACTAAACATTAGTATTAGTAGGGTGGAGTACATCTTTTATACTCTTTCTACTCGTGTGGGCGCGGATGTGAGCAAGTTATTTCTATAAACTAACTGTTACTCCAGAATTGCCATCAACACGGCAGTGTAATTAACACAATGTCTCGCGACAAGTTGTGCTACTTGAAACTCTGATAAGTCTGACCTCACTAAAATAATCTCGTATTAAAAATAAAGCAACGAAGGATCTATTGTTGTACTTCAATTGATGCAATTATTCACATTATTTATTTTCCGATTATACTATTGTTTAATATCTAATTATAGCGTGTGGGGATTAAGAATATCCTAAGTAAATATATCAGGATAACCTCTAGGGCACAAAAGTCATATTAGCGAAGTAATCAAAGGGTTAATTAGAGCGCCTGGCTACGTTGCATAACTTCCTTCCTGCTAACCCTGGATGTTAACCCAATATCGCCTTAATGTTGCTCCACCGTCTTCAGCGCTTTCCCAATTTTAAATCAGCATTGGCTCAACGTCTATTGGAAACGCATTCGTTTCAAGGTACCGATATTTCTTTTGTTCTATCAACTCGAGGGACAAGCGATAGTTATGTTCTAAGCCATTCATTCACCTAAGTCTAATCATGACTCGTGATTGTTTTATAAACTATAGACGTCCAAATGACAAAAATATAACAAATACGAGAACTCAAATTATGCCCATGAGACTAGCATTACTTTCTAAATACAAATGTGAAAAAAATGCTGTTAAGTGACATAAAAGTGATAGTTAAACAGTGTGATCATGCTTGCGCGAATATAGAAGGAAAACATTAATAAAATAATAGTATCATTATTTCCAGAACTTTAAGCCAGCAAACACGAAACATTGACCCAATGTTGATATAATGGTAGTTGTGTACACATATTTGAGTTGAGGCGTTGTAAAATAGAAATTCGTATAAAAAAAGACAAAACTCAAAGACGTATTATCGCCACACACGACCTCTCACTAAACCCCATGACCTCTCAGCTAATACCCATGACCAGTTTAACGTTTATTTTTCAAATGATCTTTTAATACAGCAGTAGTGTAGACCCTACTTTTTTCTATACTATGTTAGGGTAACCCTATAACCCGGATTTCATGGAAGTTACTTTTGATTAAAATTACACCTATCTGCTGTATAATTATTTTGGTTTTGGCAACTATACTTACGATAATACCAAAATGTGTTTTTATTGTGATTTTCTTAGTTTGGATTTGTCATGGTTACCATCATGGTAGAATAGCCTATATGATTGCCTGATAACATACATAAAGTCACCAATACAAGACTACATAAGTCCAGGAGCTCCCGCTCCGAATTAGAATTTGATTTAAGCAATTTTGTATAGGGTTATTAATGTAGTCCTAGTCTAGGTCAAAAATCAAGACGCAAGACAACTAGGTCTAAGAAGCCCAGTCTAAGAGTAAGATAAGAACTAGACAGTCTGTCAGAGATTGCAAACCTCCATTGAAATTAATGATCCTAATCAGTATCCCAGTAATGGTCTACCTATCTGGCATGGTTTACCCGATATCAGGCCAATCGAGTTAACTAATAGCTGATTTACGGTCATTTTTAATTCGATATAAATTAGTTAAAAACTTAGGGTGCATCCTCCCCCGAAACCTCAAATTTTGTTTTATAGTAATGGACTAACATCTAACACAGTTTGCAAAATATTGGGCATGTGAAAGTAAATAATGGCCGATAGGGGGCCATTTTGAATTTGAACGAGTCAGAATTTTTCAAGATGCATCCTCAGCTGAAATCTCACATTTCATTCTATAGTAATCGTCTAGCTATCTAGCACGGTTTACCAAATATCGGCCATGTGAAAGTGAATAATGGCCTAGAGGCGGCCATTTTGAATTTGATCAAGTCAAAATTTTCCAAGATGCATTCTCAGCTGAAATCTCACATTTCATTCTATAGTAATGGTCTAGCCATCTAGCACGGTTTACCAGATATAGCCCATGTGAAAGTGAATAATGGCCGATAGGAGGCCATTTTGAATTTGATCAAGTCAAAATTTTTCAAGATGCATCCTCTCCTGAAATCTCACATTTTGTTTTATAGTAATGGTCTAGCCATCTAGTACGGTTACAAAAAACCAGCTATGTGAAAGTGAATAATGGCCGATAGGCGGCCATTTTGAATTTGATCGAGTCAATTTTTTTCAAGATGCATCCTCTCTTGTAATCTCACATTTTGTTTTATAGTAATGGTCCAACTATCTAACACGGTTTACCAAATATCAGCAATGTGCAAGTAAATAGTGGCCGATAGGCGGCCATTTTGAATTCGATTGAGTCGAAAGTTTTTAAAAGGCATCCTCTCTCGAAACGTCACATTTTGTTTTATAGTAATGGTCTAGCTATCTAGCACGGTTTACCTGATATCAGGCCTATCGAGGTAAATAATGCTGATTGTCGGCCATTTTGAATTCGTAAGTTAAAAATTTTCAGGGTGCATCCTCCCCCGAAAACTCACACTTTGTTTTATAGTAATCAGGTAATGGTCTAGCCATCTAGCACGGTTTACCAAATATCAGCCATGTGAAAATGAATAATGGCCGAAAAGGCGGCCATTTTAAATTTTATCAAGTCAATTTTTTTCAAGATGCATCCTCATCTGAAATCTCACATTTCGTTTTCAGTAATGGTCTAGCCATCTAGCACGGTTGACCAAATAACGGCCATGTGAAAGTGAATAATGGCCGATAAGCGGCCATTTTGAATTTTATAGAGTCAAATTTTTCCAAGATGCATCCTCTCCTGAAATCACACATTTTGTTTTATAGTAATGGTCTAGCCATCTAGCACGGTTTACCAAATAACGGCCATGTGAAAGTGAATAATGGCTGATTGGCGGCCATTTTGAACTTTGACAAAATGATTTTTTTCAAAATACATCCTCTCCTGAAGCCTTACAATTTGTTTTATAGTAATGGTGTAGATATCTTGAGCGGTTTTCATGATATTCCACAATATCAGGCCTGTCGAGGTGAATAATGGCCGATAGGCGGCCATTTTGAATTTTATCAACTTCAATTTTTTCAGGATGCATCCTCTCCTGAAACCTTACAATTTATTTGATATTAATGGTGTAGCTATCTTGAGCGGTTTTCATGATATTCCGCAATATCAGGCCTGTCGAGGTGAATAATGGCCGATAGGCGGCCATTTTTAATTTTATCGACTTGAAATTTTTCAAGATGCATCCTCTCCTGAAACCTCACAATTTGTTTTATAGTAATGGTGTAGCTATCTTGAGCGGTTTTCATGATATTCCGCAAAATCTTTCAGTCGGATTTACCGATGTTATAAATTAGGTCAAAGTGCTGGGTCAACTTCAAGGTCAAGGTCCAAAAACTTGAAAATGCACAACTAGGGACCTTAGAGAACATGTATGTGCAATATGACTGTCATCGGCCCAGTACTTTTCGAGATCTGCTCCGGAAACGAAGTGCGCGTCAAAACGTCTAAATAGGTCATAGTTCTGAACCAGAAGTAGGTCAAAGTTCAAATACCCCAAAAGGCACAACTAGACCCCCTAGGGGTGCTGTGTGTAAAATTTGAAGACAATCGGACAAGTACTTTCAGAGATATGCTCCGGCAACGAATTGTTTACGGACGGCCCAACGCCGTCACATCATCATTTTCTCCTCTGCAACCTTGCGTATTGAATTCAGATTAAAAATATTTTAACCCGTCCATTAGCCACCTGGAAGTAACCCACATACCAAAAATTGTTATCCTAGCTTATTTTCTCACAAAGTTATAGGCAAAAGAAGAGGCAAAAAAAAAACGGAGGTAGAATCCATAGCTCCCTTCGCTCACCTACGGTGACGGCGGGAGCTAAAAATAGGTATGCGTCTGTAGCATTTTTAGCTCCCGCCGTCACCGTAGGTGAGACGGAGGGAGCTATGGATTCTACCGACGTTCTTTTTGGCCGATGACGGCCCAGCTTTAAACCAACACCGGCTCGGCGTCTCATTTTGCTGATAATTCAGCCACATGATGGTAATTCTCTAACACTATATACAGTAGGTGTTGACACTAGTTGAGTTGTCATGAGTCCCACTTCTCGGCAAAACTGTTACCAGCTGTACTCAGGTTACACCAGACCGCGGGAGTAAATCAAGGGTGTATACAAGTAACAACAAGTAACAAGTATATACGCACACACGAATCTGTGATAGTTAGATTGAATTGCTCCAACTTAGCAGGAGCAATCTTGTTACAACTATTATTTGGATTACACATCACAGTTTTATTTAATATTGATGGCCATTAGTCATTTAAATGAGTATTTTTACATAACTTAAATAAAACCTTTTAATATAATTTAGGTACTAGGCCTATATAAGTTTATTATTATTATTATTAATATTATAATATACATATAAATAGACAAAGATCAGGTAAAAGTTCACTGCAATGACAAAAGGGATGATCACTTATGCGTTTAATAGCGCTAAAAAAATAAACATGGATAAAAAAAAGTCAATTCCTTTATCAATTCCGGGCATTTTTTGTCAATTCCAATTCAATTCCAATTCCTTTTTTTTCAATTCCTAGTCCAATTCCTGGAATTGAGTCAGGAATTGAGCTCAATTCCTATTCAATTCCGGAATTGACCCCAACTCTGACCGGTATAGAGAATGTGACTCCTTGAAAAAATAGAACTCTATTTCACTATGGTGCTTTTAAGTCACGTGTGGGCCAGCGTCAGAGCCTTTGGCCCGCCATTAAGACGCTCTCCCCAGACCGTGAGAAATTGTACTCGGAATAACCATCAAATTCACTGATGTAAATCATCGTTTTCGCTCTTTGGATTTTCGTGTTTTTCTTGAAAAACTTTTGCATTTTTTTATTAGGTATCTCATGGGAATTTCAAAATATAGTCAAAATGCTACTAGACAATATCAGACTTTATTTTATCGTAAATCATCACATGCAGTGATATACATCGCGCTACGCGGTAAAGTAAAATAATATTTAAAAACATCAGACTTTACTGTAACGAGGCATTGATCCAATGGCAGAATAAAGCCGCCCATCGTCTGCGGTATTGGCCCACCATTATGCCGATTCAGTTCAACGTATGTGTTTGCTATTAAGGGGGTGGTTTCGTGCTGGCCAATGTAACATTTAATTGACCCATAACCTTACCGTTATTACATGAATATTATACACACACCGAATCACTACTTAATAATACTTGATGGTGTACCGCATGGTGAACTAATTCCGCTACATTTACGCAGTTTTGGTGCATTTATAAGGCCTTTAAAACAATAGCAATGATTGTTTTGTACGTCTTAGGTTTTAATCGAAATAAACAAAACAGTTATGCAGCTTTAATATATATCCCTGTATCATATAAATTTCTCAGTGTTAGAAAATTCCTAATTCAAGTAATTAAATAATCAGTAGGCAAATAGCACAGTGGGCCCCAACCGGTTATTCACTGATCTCATGCTTCGTGTGACAGATTAGGGCCCCCTGCCAAATATAATTTATGCCGTATGTCAAGACATCAGGAACATATTTCATGAGGCCTATATAGACAGTAGGCCACCCGTAACCCACCCTCCCCCCTGGGGATTTTTTAAGGTGGTTATTCTTGAAGTCCCTGAATAACAACCTATTAAAATCCGGTTGTTTGCATTCAAGCTGTTGGGGCTAAATATGCTAAAATATGCAAATCAGGCAGCCATTACCGAAAATTTAGTTTCAAGCAATATAATCTTGGAAACTAATCAAGTTAGAATCCTAAAAATACTGTCTATCATACGGTTTTCATAGTCAACGAATGCAATAAAATATATCTAATTAGGATCTAAATAATAAATTAGCATAAAATAGGCAGCCATTACACAAAATCCATTTTCAAGCAATATCTCAGAAACTAATCAAGTTATAATCCTAAAAAAATGTCTACCCTATGGTTTTCATGGACAGAGATTGCACTAAAATATATGTTATCAATATCATGAAAATATATTAGCATAAAATATGCAAATTAGGTAATAATAAGTATTATAAAAAATCAGGTTTCAAGCAATATCTCAGACCATCAACTTGGAGTAAAAAATAAAATGTGTACTCTCATTTTGTGGTCAACCTTTCATCTGAAAACATTTTAAGAGTTCCGAAATGCCCACATTACGTGTAAAATGTAGCATTCCAATTGGTAGTTGTGTACACATATTTGAGTTGAGGCGTTGTGAAATAGAAATTCGTATAAAAAAAGACAAAACTCAAAGACGTATTATCGCCAAACACGACCTCTCACTAAACCCCATGACCTCTCAGCTAATACCCATGACCAGTTTAACGTTTATTTTTCAAATGATCTTTTAATACAGCAGTAGTCTAGACCCTACTTTTTTCTATACTATGTTAGGGTAACCCTATAACCCGGATTTCATGGAAGTTACTTTTGATTAAAATTACACCTATCTGCTGTATAATTATTTTGGTTTGGGCGACTATACTTACGATAATACCAAAATGTGTTTTTATTGTGATTTTCTTAGTTTGGATTTGTCATGGTTACCATCATGGTAGAATAGCCTATATGATTGCCTGATAACATACATAAAGTCACCAATAAAATAGGTATGCGTCTGTAGCATTTTTTTATATTTCATTTAGGTGCCAATTCAGAAGTCCAGGCTTGTTAATTATAGTTCAAATAATATGGAAAAGTTAATTTGGAACATAATGCTGATAAAAGGTTTCCCACATATCCTGCTAAGCGAGTTACCAAGCATCGAAATATGAATATTATGGATTTCAATATGTATATTAGGAAATTGATAATAAACACATCGCTCGAACAGATCGTGAACCTTCTGATTGCCAGAAAACTATGGCGTTCTTTGTCTCAGACAAAAGCCTTATTGGGAACATGGGTTTGCATAATTATTAGAAAGGTTATGTACACTATGTATACTAGCCGATGATAGCAAGTTATTTAGAATATTAATAAAAGCCAAAACACATTTAGACCTATTTACCAGCACCTAGCGTTGCACCTGCTAATAATTAAATCAGTGAAATATATCGAGACATGCTTTGAGTTTGAATTACATGTACTCAAAAACTTATTTAAAAAAGACACTAATTTGTTTGAGCCTTTCGTAATTTCTGAAATTATTGTATCCCATACCTTATAAATGCCATTGAGATTATGAAACTATTTTTTTATCACCTTTCGGTTAAATAAAACTGACTTGTCATTTAGGAGTTTAATGGTTACTACATGTAATAATAAACCCATATTTGTCCATTTAAGTTATTTTTGTATTTAATTAACATACTCTACTAACATAACTAGGCTGATTTCAATTTGTAATCCTTGGGATAAATAACTGCAGTTGGACAAATAGATACAGCCAGTCTTTTCTGATATTAAATTTACTGTGTAAAATGTCCCATTAATTGTTCTTGTCCGAAATTTTTTGTCCAAACTAGCAGATATTGAATGAATATATAATAAGGTGTCTAAAAAAATCGACCTCAAAAATCCCTCCCACGGGGAGGGGGTAGGGGATGTTTTTCATTTCTGATTTTCATATACACATAGCTTGAAAGACATGTACTTTGGGATTTATTGGGTCATTTTATATTACTACTAGTGTTTATTCCATGGAACACATACCTGGAATTAAAAAAAAACATGTCTTCTAGGAAATTAAATTCACCACATAAAAGTCAGAGGGTACATATGTTAGATGACCCGTTTCCAGAAGAAGTGTGATGTTGACAGATCTGAGCATAATGCGATTATGGACATAGTTCTAATTGTGGGTTTAAATGTATGTGGATTACGATCTAAATTGAAAAGCACAGTCTTTGAAGAATTTATACACAAATTTAGACTCATATTTTTAACAGAAACGAAACTTCACAGTCTAGATGATTTGAACATTCCAAACTATAGACTTACTCTTAAAAATAGAAAAGGTGCAAAGAGATGTTTTGGAAGAGTGGCAATATTGGTCCATGAATCCATTGATAAATATGTTAAATGTCTTGAAATTGATATAAAAGAATCACTTTGGATTACATTTTCAGGTCTAGATAAAGGTTTTAATATTATTTTTGGACTGGTATATAACCCTCCAGCAGACTCTCCTTACGCAAACTCTTCCACCATGGATCTGATTGAAAATACTATAGTAAAATTACCCTCGCAAAATGAAGATGCAATACTATGTTTATTGGGTGATTTTAGCGCCCGAACAGGTCAACTATGAGATAATACAAGATCCGACGACAGTAGGACTTTTGTGGAGTTTCATGATATATATGAAACATAAAATAAATATATATTAATGGAGCTGTTAAGAGTCAATTCAGATAAACAAGTAAATAATATGGGAAGAAAATTAATAGAAATGTGTCGTAGCTTAAACCTAATTATAATAAATGGTAGATTTGGAAAAGATAGGCAAATCGGTAAAAAAACATGCAAGGATTCAAGTACTGTAGATTACATTATTTTATCTACTAATTTAGCAGATATGTGTCGGATTTCGATGTACTAGATTTTGATCCTATATTGAGTGATATCCACTGTCCAGTTTATGCTGCGTTCACAATTGAAACAATAAATGAACAGAACGCAATAAATGACGAGGATCACGTTTTAATAAACGAACCTAAAACAAAATTTATATGGAATTCAGAAGATGCGGCTTTGTATAAAGATAAACTAAGTGAATTGTAGAAGATGTATCTGAGCTATTAAAATATGTCGCCTCTGATTCTGGAATGTCAAAACCAGTGATGGCAAAACCGAGCAAGCCTAGACGACGGTCACTGCCTCATAAACCATGGTACAATTCCGACTGTGAGAGTACACGTCGTACCATGCTTAGATATAAAAGTAAGTACAGAAAGTTGAAAAACGTAGAAAATTTAAATCTCCTTAAAAACTCTTGTAAGATATACAAAAAAAATATAAACAAAGCTTATCGTGACTATGAAAATGAATTAAGAAAATACGTAAATTACGGTCTGAAAACCCAAGAGAATATTGGAAACTAATACAAGGAAAACGTGGCTCAAACAGTATTCCCTTGAAATTTTTCGAAAACATTTTGAAAACTTGACGTCTGGTACACAGACAAATATTGAACACAGAAGAAAGACCTGTCTCGGATGCAAATCCAAGCCTGAATGAACCGTTTAAAGATATATTAAAAGCAATTAATCAACTAAAAAATAACAAAGCCGCGGGTCATGATAAGATTTTAAATGAATTTCTTAAAAACTCACTATCCACCTTTATACCGATCTCTACAAGATTGTTTAATTTCTTGCTGGTCTCTGGGCAAGTGCATGATGATTGGTGCCTTAGTGGCATCATGCCTATATATAAAAACAAATGTAGTGCAAATGACCTAAATAATTATCGAGGTATTTCTTTGTTAAGCTGTCTAGGCTAATTTTTCACAAGCTTTTATCAATAACCGATTGACAGATTTTGTAAAAGAAAATGATATTATCGGTCCTGAACAAGCTGGGTTTAAGTTTCTCCACCATTGATCACTTGTTTGTACTTAAAGTTAAACATAAGTATATTTGAGCAAGCGTAAACGTTTATATTATTGTTTTGTTGGTTTTCAAAAAGGCTTTCGATACAGTTAATATGTCAAAATTATGGGCAAAATTGTTGTTATCAGGTATATCTGGAAGGATCCTGGATGTTATTAAAAACATGTATTTGAAAGCGAAATCCTGCGTCGCAATAAATGGAGGGCAATCGGAATGTTTTCCCTGCCACATAGGCGTTCGACAAGGAGAAAACTTGTCCCCTTTGATGTTTTCGATATACTTGGCTGATTTAAAAAAAATTCTAGCAAGTAAATGTACAGGGCTAGACTATTTGAATAATATCCCAAGAAGAACTACTTAACGACGAATTGACTATTTTTTTAAGTTGTATTTACTGCAGATGATACTGTCCTGCTGGCGGAATCTCCTGAGGATCTGCAAACATCATTAAATACGATGAAAGATTATTGTTCGATGTTTGAACTCGAGATATTTATAGATAAAACAAAGGTAATGATTTTTTCAAGAGGGAAACTACGAAAACTATTTTAATCATGGGGATCAAAATATTGAAGTTGTAAATGAGTACAATTATCTAGGACTGGTTTTTAATTATAACGCTAAGTTTAATGTAACAAAGAACAATTTATTTCAAAAAGGTTCAAAGGTTATGTTTTCATTGTTGAAAAAAATAAGAGAAATGTCATTACCTGTCGATGTAGCTATGAAGCTTTTCAATAACCTTGTGAAACCCGTTGTATTGTGTAGCGCGGAGGTGTGGGGGTGTGAAAGTTATGATATTTTAGAAAGATTACAACTGAGATTTTGTAAATATATGTTATCTGTAAACAAGTATACCTGCTCAAACATGCTATATGGAGAGTTGGGTGTAACACCTCTAAGCATTGATGTAAGTATCCACATGGCTGTATATTGGGCAAAACGAGTCAGTAGCAATCAGAATAAAATTTCAAATATGCTTTACTCTACATTATATAAGTTACACGATTTAGAAATATTTAAATCTGACTGGATAAATACTGTAAGATTTATCTTAAATGACTCCGGGTTCTCTGGTATCTGGTTGTCTCAGACTATACCATTTTCTGTTGATTGTCTGCGTCATAATCTTAAAATACGATTAAGAGATCAATTTGTTCAAAAATGGCACGAAGGTATTTCTCAAAGCCGAAATTGTACAAACTATAGGATATTCGGCTTTGAGAAATACCTAATCGAACTCCCTGAAGAGTAACGCAATAATTAAACAAAATGCAGGTGCCGAAATCACTGTTTACCTATTGAGATCGGATGCCATGAAAATGTACTACGTGACATTCGTATAATTATGTCAACATTGTCGCAAAATCATTGGCGATGAATACCACTATTTATTATGTTGTCCCCAATTTAGTCATGAAAAAACAAAATGTTTAGATTCTATTTTTTGGAAAAAACCATCAGCTATACAAATGGAAAAAGCAATGACAAATGTAAATCTCAGAAAGCTATGTCTTTTTGTTAAATATTATCACAATTTTAATGTAGTAATTATAGTAATTATAATTTAATATTATACTTAAATGTGTGTATGTGTATATACATATATCTAAACAAAATGTACATGTAATTGACGCTTTCCTGGCATATGTATACCTCAGGCCGTCAAGTAGTCCTATTTATCCTATTTTATCCTATTTTTTTCAGCTAATCCTATTTTGTTCTTTTTTATAGACAAACATCCTATTTGTCCTATTTTTCTGAGTTATAATTTCCCCGCGCTCACTTTTTGGGTCCTGAATTTCTCTGCATGCACTTTTTGGGTCGTAAATCTTTTTCCCCACACACATTTTTTTGGTCGTGAATGCAAATTTGTGTTATGCATATTTTTCATCAAATTTTGTTCTTTCTTTTTGACATAATTTTACACTTTGTAGGAAAATATTATTAGCTCCCGCTGCCACCGAAGGTGCAACGGAGTGATCTATGGAATCGTCTTCCGTCCGTTTTTTTACCTATTTTTGTCTATAACTTTATGAGAAAAAAAACATAGGATAACAATTTGTGGTATATGGGTGACTTCCAGGTGGGTAATGGACATCAGTGAATTCAATTAGTGTAGTCATTCTGGCTCTAAATGGACGGAAATCTGAACAATTTGCTAACAAAGATTTTATGATTTATTATGATAGAAGTCTCAGCTAGCAATCCTGAAAAATCCCAAGCAAAAAGTTCAAATTTGTTAAATTAACGAATAGGCAGCCCGCCAGGGGTACATAATGTGATGAAAAAATGGAGTGATGGCATAGCTTTGTTACAAGCAAACTAACTTAAGAAATGTGTTTAGTAATTGTCAAAGAACAATATCTGGGTGGCTGACATTGTTTTACATGTCTCCTTTTTCGAACAATGGCGATATTAAAGATGGCCGCAATATGCACTAGCTATTATGTTAAAAATCACAATCTTCACCAATAACTATGCAAATTGTTAACGTAATATATGGATTCATATGTTTTGAGGATTAAGGAATCTGAATATCACAAAAAAAAACATTTGAAACGTTTTTTGCAACTTTAATTGTAAAAGACGATTTCAAACCAACAGTTGTGATGTCTATATTATATCGGTTATGTACATTTGTAATGTCAATTCAAAATACTTACATGGATAATATCCACAATTGCATTGTGTATATGCTATCTTATTATCTTATTAATGCTAACCCTTTGAGTCTCAAGTTTTAACAATGAAAACCCATGTACATTGCATTTAGTAGTTAATAATATATGGCGATGTATATTATTTTAACTCAAGGGTCATCCATTGTGGTGTGAGAGTGAAGCGTGTACAACACAACCTACCTGTATCCAGTATACTGTTGACCGGCCTGACAGCTGATTCACTCAATACAGACAACATGTCTACTAGAAACACAGCAACAGCAAACAGCACCATTGCGGATGTTGATGATATTGTTTTCCACCACCACTGCAGACTCGATGCAGACTGTACAAATGATGTCATCGAAAATATGATTTTTGATGTAGACGAAGACCTGTTGGCAGAAAGTAGGGAGGCAATGTTAAACGAGGCAGTCGAACGTTGCTGCCAAGATATGATTGCCAGGGGTGAATATACAAGTCATCCAAACTTTGTGTTGACCAAACATGATGGCCCCAATGCTACGGCGATGATGGCGAAGGATATAGTCAGGCTCTATGTGTATGCCACTAGACAAACTGATGATTTTCCAAACTTAAAATCCCCCAGTAAAGCCCACAACAATGCTGATCAAGATACAATTAATGTACCAATTGAAAAAGAAATTAGAGACGATGATTCTGCTACAGCATGGAAATTGACCGTGCAGCAGAGTCTAAAACGAATTGAAAAAATGCAACGACATGTATCAAATATGTCTCAAACAATCATCGTGTCCGAGGAAGTCACGTCCTGTGACATTCACTCCCAGTAGGGTCTGTAACAGCGAGAATGAAGTCTTTATGATCCTAGTAACAAATTCCTGATGACTGTAACGCAAACTTGGTGATATGCTACGCAAACTTGGTGATAGTTTTGTTTACAGTGTGACAGCATACAAACTGATGACGGCTTAAGATGGTACGAGAACACATGATTTAGCAATTAAATTATACAAACATGTATAAGATATAGTTGTCCGAGTCTCCGTGTACAAAATAACATGACATATGTAATAATCAATTGGTAGTGATGTTTTGCACATATAATGCTGATATGGTCGTTTTATGTTGTTGTTTATTTATGATAATCAAAAATAAAGATTGTAAGTATTACTCCATATTGTTATCTCTTATAATGGTTGTCTGTTACACTGGTGTTTGTTAGTTATCATCGTCAAAATAATTAAATACAATAAATGAATGTAACAAAGTCTTAGTGATAGTGTAACAAAGTCTTTCTGATAGTCTTTGTTTATGTCACACAGTCTGGATGATAACGTTTACCTTGATAATCACAAGAAAGGATGTATCCATTATTGTCATGGAAAGTTTGGTGTTGCAATAAATGTGAATAAACACACTATTATAAAACACTCTAAAAAAAAGTTGACTGTTTTGGCCTACTCTGTCAACAGCAAGCAAATTAAAATACAAAACATAACGTTTTGAAAAAGATGAATGTGATGAGACGTGTGGTGTCGCTCAAGCCCATGCCTTGGTCACATTTCACAAATAGGGCCTTCCCGGGCAGTTCCCGGGCTGTCTTTGGCCGTTTTTTGGCCGTCCGCACGGGACCCGGAGAGACCCCGACCAGGTGCCGTCCATTTTTTCACCCCGGGCCCCGGGTTACTTTTCATTCTAACCTAAAAGGCGAGAAATATACCACGTATCATGCCAGTCCGGCAGTGACTCGGCGGGGCCCCTGTCGGGATCCGCCAGGGAAACGGGGACAATTTTTGAGGGACAGCACGCAGGGTACCTGCACGGCCCCCCGTACGGGTCCATGGCGGGAGCCTATGGGATCCTGACTTGACTTGTAGGGGACCTGGGTGGAGTTCCGCCGGTGCCTTCAGGATGTCCGAGCAAGTCCCGGTCGGGACCATTGTATGATTTCCAGGGGGATACACAGTTACAGAAAGACGCATTTATCAATGTTCTATCAATCAATTCCCCATCCACGTGTGAAAGTCAGTATTGTGGGGAGCCTTCGTGACCGAGAGGTAGCGTGCTCGGCCTCAGACCGCCAGGGTTCGTATTTCGAATCCTGTGTCTGGAGGACAGTGTCATCTCAATCATCTCACCATCCTCAGGAGGTTCTCCTGGCCCAGTTTAGCCTATATGTGCACAAAGGTGGCCTAAAGCCCGATTCATTTCATTTTATCAATCAATCCATCAATAAATAAATCAACCAATTTAGGCTGACTTGAATCAACTTACATTACAAAATTTATACAAGTAGCCCATTCTTTCATTTTCCTTACATTTGTGGATATCAATTGAAGGGCCAACACTGTGCAAAATGTCGTGAATCAGCCACGGATCCATCCTGCTATAAAGTTTGAAGTAGGCTTATTCGTGGTTTTAGAGCCTGTAAAAGGGTATTGTCTGTAACGGGCTTTTAGGACCAACAAGGGTCTAACCCAGCACATTTGTTTTGCAAGATTAAATGTGTCTATATTTCTTGCTCTAGAAGAAATGGCACAAGGCTAACGTTGTAACGGTCTCGGGCTGTTGCAAGCCTAATATAAGCCCGAGGCCAGATAAATAACTATTGTCAGCAGTGTGAATATTGCTTTGCGACGCTTTCTGCACACTCATGACAATATCGAGACATAAAGAAGCCAAAAATCAGCCGATACTCTACTCTTATCGAATAACTTAGTGCACAGTACTATAGACAGCACTGCACACTCCAGTCCTTTGAACAATTTGGAGTACAAACCTATATGTATACTATGCACAACCTCGATGACGAACCTCCCACCCGACCGAGATGCAAACCCAGTACCTCTTTCGAGCCACAACTGGACCGATTGAGCCATTGGGGCTGGAAATATTATATTGTCAGCAGCTTGCATCTCCTACAGAATGTGTTTTAATACAAAAACACAATTAATAGGGACACGTCCCTATATATACCCTTGCCGGGACCCCTGAGAAGCCCTGCAGGAACGCTGCCGATGTGCTGGTGGTGCCCGCCCGATATCCCTTACACCTTACCGTCCCCGGCCGGGTACCGTGACGGATACTTGCGAGCAACGGGCGGGCCCCGGTAAGGCTTTCAGACAAATGAGGACAAGTCTCTTTCGATAGCCGGGCCGCGCCCGCCGGGACCCACAAGAACTCTGGCAGAATATCTGTTAAACACGATTTTATCATGACCACAGTATACAGTGCCCTGGGCCCGCCAGGGACTAAGATACCGGCCGCGCTTCACTGCTCGGACGGGACCCAGGCTAATTGTGACCTAAGCATATTAACCAGGATAATTGGCAGCTAAGTTTCGACCCTACTCGGCTCGGTTGGTTGTCATTAAAAAAATAAAATAGCTAGTAAACAATGAAATGTGACAGTAGAACGATTGGACGCGAACATTCAGAAGAGTTTGATGATGTGACTGCAGATTTGAATGATTTCAACATGTTCAAGCTCGAAGGAAATTATGAAACATTTAAACAAACTTTTACCTCTCATCACCAAGCGTATGACAGAACCAAATCTTTTGGAATAGTTTTATTTTAATATGGCTTGCTCTGGTACCTTTGATGTTGACCACATTGCATCACAGTTTTTCTGGGATGTTGTAAAATTCAATAAATCACAATTGTATCACCCGGGTTACAAAGATGTAAAACAATTCTGGTCAATAAGTCTACATTTTTTTCATGCAAAGTTTATGCGTTTCATGGGAGTAGGCCTACTCTACGGTGACTCGACTATGACTATGGGAAAGCTCGCACCGGTATATAGATAGAAATCGGAGATCTAGATGCTGTACTGACAAGGACAGATTCGCAGTGATGTCTGTTTCATCGAGGAAAATGCTGGATGAACTTGCACAGGATAATTCCATATCTGCGATAATCACACAGACTTCGTTGCATTATCATCAAGACTTTGCTACACTATCATCAATACTTCGTTACTTTATCATCAAGACTTGGTTACAATTTTGACAAAACTTTGTTACACTATCATGAAGACTTTGTTACTCATTCCATTACTATCATCAAGTTTGTGTTACACACTTTAGTGAAAAATATAACTGTAATCGCATTTTTTCAGCTCTAACACAACACACAACAAAGTTTATTACATATGTTTAGTCTTATACTTATAACCCACCGCTATATCGATAGAAATCGGAGATATCTGCTGTGTGCCGACCAACAATCACAATTTACTTGGATGCTTACACAACAGCCTAAACGGGAGTGCATAGCAATCACAGGGTCGTGAAATATTCGTTGACATGGTAACATACATTGATGCATGAGATTGTGCTAATTTGATGATGGTTAGAGACTTAACTTGCTATTCATGGTGTAGTACAGGATCATCAAGTTTGCGAAGCCTATCACCAAGTTTGCGTTACAGTCATCGGGACTTTGTTACTAGGATCATAAAGACTTCACTCTCCCTGTTACAGACCCTACTGGGAGTGACATTAGTAATTTGGTAAATTCAATCCCAGAAACACCAAACACTGTTAGATCATCACCTAATACATACCCAGACTCACCGGTGTTTCCAAAACACACAATACAACGTAAAAACAAACACCACTACGGCACCACAAAATCAGAAAAAAAACGAACAGCCCGTGATGGATGTTCACTTCAGTGATACCTCAGATAAGGACAATACCCCCAACGGTAAAAAGAACAAATCACATGAAAGTAGTAACAAGGAAGACACAGACTTGCACCGAAATCCTAAAGATTGTAGCCGACTTAGAGGGTTAGAACAAAAATTACAAGAAACCACGGACAAAAACACCAAACTCGTGAAACTAATTCGTGGACTACGTCAACAAAGCATGAAGCAGAGAAAAGAGAATATTAAACTCATCAAAGGACGCGATAGCCTAATGACAGAAAAAATAAAGATGCGAAAAAGAAATCACTCGTCTAGAACAAAAGCTTGAGAAAGCCGATCAGAATAGGCCTAATAAAAATGAAAAGAAAGTGACTTTCATAGAAAATGAAATAGATGATAACGATAATGCATGGGAAACTGTGGATGCCACAAAATCGAAGAATAACATTAAAACACGGACAGCAGTAAATACTTGTGCTAAAGCTACACCGACGAAAGGCCAAAAAGTGATAGAAAATAAAAATCAGGAAAAACAAACCAGACAAAAAAGCACAGTTAAAAAAAGCACCAAAATAGATAAAAGACAACCAAATAAAAAGGATTTAGACAACCAAAATGTCAAAAAACGATGAGAAAAATAATAGGCTCAGTAGCTCTACAGAATGTAGCAGCACCACCAGCAACAGTAACAGCAGTGATTTAACACAACCGGCAAAAACGATAATGCAAACGTGACCAGACAGATCCCCGTCGTCAAATCAAAGAAAAAAAAGTGTATCATTGGTGACTCTAATATGCGCGGACTAGCCAAACAATTAAAACCAAAACTTGACAACCCAGATGTGTGTATGTGTATATAAAACATCTGGAATGAGAATAGAGCACTTGATTCCTCGATTAAAAGGATATATATGTGAGGACACCGATGCTGTTGTCCTCCATCTCGGTACGAACGATATTAGTGGATCATTAAACAAGGTAAAGGAGGATATTAACAGACTGGCTGATAACATGAAGGGATTCCAAAACACACATTTCTACGTGGCTGAAATCCCCCCTAGAAAACAGAAGAAATATAATGCCCACATTCACCACATAAATTGTCACATACGTGAAATATGTGCAAAATTGTCCAATGCTGACTATTTGCCCACTCCCGTGAAAAAACAACACCTTTATCGTGGTGGAATCCACTTAAATGAGGAAGGACAGCAAATACTGACTTCTGCCATGGCGGAATTCCTCAACAATCACTCCATTAATGGTCAGTGTTTTCCCATAAAAACAATCATCACTCGGACATAACAGATGTGAATAGAGTAATTAACAATGATCAGGTCAGTAAAATACGCGTGCTGTCATGGAACATTAATGGTATAGGTAACAAATGACAGACCCTGATCTATTTACATTTATCCGCAACTACCATATAATATTTTTCATAGAAACAATGAAAGGGAATGATTTCACATTGGCAATACCTGGTTATAAATTCCACCATGTAAGTAGAAAATTCAAACATAAAAATGCCTGTAGAGCTTCTGGTGGTATTGGCATACTTATTTCAAATAAATATGCAAATTTAACTAGGATAGACCACACCTATGACTATTTGGTATGGTTAACATTAGCTACAGACTGTTGTCAGAAAAACATTAAAATTGGGTGTACCTATATACCACCAGAAAACAACATATGTTGGTGTAAGAAATGATTATTTTACTATGCTAGAAGAGGAAGTGGCTAGGTATATAGAAACGCACCACATCCTATTATGTGGTGACTTTAATAGCCGAACTGGTCAGGCTCCGGACTATGAAGCTGGGGTAATAGAAACCAATGTGACTGTTCCAAATCAACGTTCTAATGAAGATAAAGTAATTAACAAATACGGTCAACTTTTAGTAAAGTTTTGTATAAACACAGGTTTCAAAATAGCCAATGGGCGGATGTATAATGATAATGGTATCGGCCGCTTTACATACTACTCTCCCAATGGTTCAAGCACAATAGACTATCTGATTTTAAATGAAGATAACATAATCAGCAAATTTGAAGTTTTACCGAAATTGGTGGAATCAGATCATTGTCCCATACAGTTCAATATTTCAAATACTAAACTCGATGATCATGATGATTGATAACAACCCATTAAAAATAGATACCTGTGTAAATGACAAAGATTCTTGCTCTAATGTTTTCATATGGCAAGACGAGAAAAAGCAAGAATATCAACTAGCTTTACGAAATAAGCAAGCGTGTCATGCATTTGAGGAAATGCTGTGTGCCGTCATCGATGGGTGTAATACTGACACTCTATGTGACATGTTCAATGGTATGATAGAAAATGTAATTTCGCCATTATTCCCAACAAGGAAACATATTTCGAAGCAAAGAAAGAACACTCAAAATTTTGATAAAGAATGTAAATCCTTGAAGTATGTTGTTAATAATATTGCTAAACAGAGAGACTTTACCGCATGGCATGGCGAATATAATATAATGTTACGACAATATAAGCAATTAATCCAAAGAAAGAAAAGACAATACCAGCAAGCCAAACTTAGTGAGCTGGAAAATATGAGAACGGAAGATCCTAATTCCTATTGGAAAATCTGGAAATCTTTTAATCCTAGAAATGTTACTACAGGGCCTACTTTGGCAAACTTTGTGAAATACTTTGAGCAACAAGTTTACCCACCACATGTGGATTATTTTGATTATGAACACATGAATAATATTATAAAGCAAGTTACTTCATTTCAACATAATGTAGAGCACGATAAATCTAATATGACACAGTTCCTAAACAGTCCCATAACTGCAGAAGAAATTAAAAAGGCAATTCAAAAGTTGAAATGCAAGAAAGCAGCGGGTGTAGATGGTATTTCTGCCGAATTTTACAAATATGGATGTAATGAACTATTGCCAGCATTGGAATTGTTGTTCAATACCATTCTTACCAATGGGGAATATCCATCTAGATGGGCTACCGATATAATCCACCCTGTCTACAAAAAGGGGGACCATGGGGTTCCAGATAATTACAGGAAAATCACAGTCATGCCGTGTATTGGGAAACTATTTGAATCTATACTTAATAACAGACTCTCATTTAAAAACGAAGTGTGTAATGATAATGATCCTGCTAATAACGTGTTAAAAGAAACTTTTTCTCATCTTGCTTCCCAAGCTGGGAAAGCAATTTTTTCTCTACGTAAACAGTCCCGTCCTGTGGTCGGTAAATTGTCACCCACTATTGCGTTCAAGGCATTTGATTGTCAAATATTGCCCATACTAGAATATGGAAGTGATATATGGTACACAGGCGATGATGTTAACGATCTGGAAAAGATCCATCTAAAATTTATTAAATCTACACTTGGAGTTAGAAAGCAAACACCTACACCTGCAATATATGGGGACACGGGACGATTTCCACTGATCATCCGACAACACATAAAAGCCGTAAAATATTGGTGTAGAATTCTAAAACTATCTCAGAGCCATCCAGTCAGAAATGCCTACAATATGCTTTTTGAGCTAGATGGCATTGGCTTCACGAATTGATGTTCCCGTATTCGCTCTGTCCTCGAACGAGCCGGGCTTGATCAAATTTGGGAATCACAGAATATTGGGGATACAAATAAATTCATGCTTTTATTTAAAGAATCAATTGTTAGAATATTTACACAGCAGTGGAGAAAAGATATTGAGAGTTCGAGTAAGCTGCGCACATATGCATTAGTAAAAAAATATTTCTGTGTTGAACCATATATCTTACACACAAGGGGTAACCATCTCATAACATCAATGGCGAGATACCGAATGAGCTCACATGATCTAAATATAGAAAGAGGACGATACAATAATCCAATCACTCCAATAAACCAGCGAATATGCACAAGGTGTGAATTAAACGAAATTGACGACGAAATACATCTTCTTCTCCACTGTAACGCTATGAATAATGAACGCAAAATCTTGTTCAACTCTGTAACCGCAACTATCAATATACAGCCGACAAATGAAATGTTTCTACAAATTATGACATCTAGAGACATAACAGTGGTGAAGTCACTAGCGCAATTTATCTATGGTTGTTTTAAACAAATTAATTGTTAAAAACACCGAGTATATTAAATCAAAGTCACCTATCGCTATATTATCCATATTATCATGCCTTCATGATCTGACTTGGGTATTACCACATATCAGGACGGCTGTTGCTCTCGGATTTATTATTTGGCTTTTTAGGGCCGGTTAGGGACGTTTCCGTCGCCTTTGTTATCAGACGAGGTGGGGCCTTATGGAGGATTTCAGAGTTGCTAAGTCAACTGATTTTATCTATGAGGTCGGGAATGTTTTTCTTCGATTGTAACTCCGAGTATGTCGTGAGTGAAATGGTATGAAATAAACAATATAGTGAATTAAAATAAGCAGTAATGTTTTTTGTGCGAGGGCCATATAGGTGGTAAATCACTAGTTAATTAAATAAACTTTATTGTTATTGTGTGAGTGCCATGTCCTGCGTGAATGGCACACATAATTATTATCCGTAATTGTCATTGTTATTATATCACTAAGTCTGCAACACTCGATAATATGGATGGTTCTGATGCTATACTTTGTTGGCAGTCGATGAACCACAATGTCCGACTTTTGTTAGTATGTATATATTGTGTTTCGGTAGTAGTACTGTCATCACGTTGTTAAGTTTACACCATTAGTCAATATCAGGGAATCTTACGTTGTTAAGTTTACACCACTACTCAATATCAGGGAATCTCCGAGTTCATAGCGACTGTGCTTGCATGGTCACATGGCTCGGAGCTACCTGTTTCGCGGAGTATATTAACTGTACTAAATTTAGTTTTTAAATACCATATAATTTTTACCATTGCCTTATTTCATACTCCAGCTACTGTAGCATAATTATGCACTTGTATATATTTTTGGTTTCTACGCTTTCCAGAGTGTCTTTTTTGCTACTATATATAATTAGTATGTTATACATAGTAGCTATTTTATCTCTGGTTTTGGTGCGGGAAACAAAATGATAGACCCCCATGTTATCTTGTCTATGCCTTTTAATTTTATTTTAAGAAGTAGTCATTTATATTACCGAAATACCCAGTTTTTATTATGGCAATGCCACCTAACATGATTTTAGTTGTTTGTCATACCATGAATATTGTCATATATGATTTTAACAAACTAACATTCTTGTATATACATGTACATATATCTCTCTTATTACTATGACAAATAAGTCTGTAATGACTTTTATTTCTGTCAATAAAATATCTGTCTGTCTGTCTGTCTGTTTGAGATTGTGTAATCTGATACACTCAAGATAAAAAATGTCGTTGAACATTCTTTATACATTAATTTAAATGTTTTCACAAGCTACATTTGTTCTGAATGCTTTATTGAATACTTCCATAAAGTCCATCCTTTGTTAGTTTTGATGTTTAGGACATTATGTCAAAGCGTAAATAGTATGATGACAAACAACCCTCATTTAGATCGCTGAGGTGAGAGCCTTTGTTTGACCTTGTTCTACATGAATTATCAGTTCTTAAACTGTAAAATACTTGGATATTGTGCTATAGCCACTGGCATAGATCATTAAGAGCGCTCAATCCCAAAAAAACAAACCCTCTCCTTAACCTCGCTATTATAACTTGTTGACTCATGAACTTGATATTATCATTCGACAAATGGTGATTATCCAATACAAATCTTCAACTGTAATAAAAAGACGGTATCAATTGATGACACTGAATTTGTAAAAAATTATTAGCATAACTTTAGGCCACGATCATTTAGGGATAGCTCGCAATAGAATTTTTTTCTTTGACTTAAAATATACACTTAATAGACTCATGTGATCAATACTAATACTTGACAGATAAACCAAATGCCAATATTGTGGGTGGTCATAAGCATAATATTATCTAGGCTAACAAGGATAATTTGCACAAGAACGCATCATAAACTCATATAGGCCTACTTAAAAAAAATTAAATCACATAAAATACCATTATTTTTTTTTTGAAAAATCGCTAAATCAACTTTAAATGAACCATTCGTTACATTTGAAGTCAAAATGATAGCTGCAATCGAGTCCTGGTGTCCAAAAACATAAGTAACGATACCTAAGATTTGCAAAATGGAAAAAAACTTGAAAAATTCGATTTTTGTGTATCATGTATTGGAAAATAATTTGAAACAATTTCTCTAATTTGAACAGTTTTGCTTGGGACTTTTCGGGAATGTTAGTTGGGACCTACGCTATATCTATCATAATACATCATAAAATCTTTGTTAGCAATTTGTCCAGATTATTTTACCGGAATGACTACACTAAATACGCAATGTCACAGAAGAGATTGAATGATGTTACGGCCTCGGGCCATCTATTAACATTTCGTTTCCGGAGCATATCTCAGGATCTACTTGTCCGATTGTCTTCAAATTTTACACACAACACTTCTAGTGGATCCAGCTGTGCCTTTTGACGTATATGAACTTTATATGAACAATGACCTATTTAGACGTTTTGACACACACTTCGTTTCCAGAGCAGATCTCAAAACTACTGGGCCGACTACTGTTAAAGTACGAAATCGCAGAATATTAAGTAGAGTGTGCTATGATAACATTCAGCCAATCAATCAGAGCTTGACTTGAGTTTTAGCGTTGTACCAACGCCGTACTGACAATGGCAGGGAGGCCAGATCCGAGAGGCACTGGAATGTGGACGCGGCCCTCAGGCGATGTGTCTGGTATGTGACGCGGACAGAGAAAGGCAAGTAGTACGGCCTTAGCCAGTCCGTGTCGTTCGCGCCGTCAACACGGCCGCTGTCAGAAACGGCTACTCACAGAGATGTGACATTTATCTTTTACAATAGTGTTTTAATAAATAAGACTACCACGTTCTATTATTATTATGTTTACCATCTATGCATGAGACTGAATCCTTTGAAATACTTTTCATCAATAAAGAAGCTTGAAACTGTTTTCTTATCCAGACGTCTCCTCGTAAGATAAACGATCCTCTATTTAATATATTAAGTTAGTTTCCAAATACCATATTTGGAAACTAACTTAATATATTAAATATAGGAACAATTTTAACTTGTTCAAAATCAGCAATTTGTTTACTTTAAAATGCTTCATATTTAGTAGACCATGCTAGGTATCTGTACCATTGCTATAAAACAATATGTGAAATTTTAGGGGATGATTCACCCTGGAAAAGTTCAACTTGATAAAATTCAATATGGCCTACTTTTGGCCATTATTTACTTTAACATGCCTAATATATCTGGTAAATCATGCTAGATAGCCAGACCACTACTATGAAGCAAAATGTGAGGTTTCAGGAAGGGCCCTGACTTTCTGCCATTATAGGTACTAATATGCATACTATCTGACAAACCATGGTGGTTTTATAGACCATTACTCTAAAACAGGGAGTAGTGATTCTAGACTGCCATTTTGCTTCCACCATGAAGGTTGTGTTTTTGGTTGAGTTGGTTTGCTGTCTTTCTGACTTACCGTCAGATTACTTATTTTTTTTAGCTGAGGTGTGTGTCAAGCCAAAGGACAGCCGGTTAGTTTTTGGGGATGATTTGGATTGAATTCGGATCTCACAGATTTGCATGAATTTTTTATCACAGGTGTGTCTCAGGCCAAGGACAAATTCATTAAATTGTGGGGATGATCCAGATTACGATCAAGATTCAAATTAAGATTTGATGGAGGTTTGCCATCTCTGAGTGACTGTCTAGTTCTTGATCTTACTCTTAGACTTGGTGCTGACCGGCCTGTTGTTCACTGCGCTCGGCCAGAACCGTTGTTTACTCGTCTATCTTAGAATTAGCCTGTTAGACCTACATGTAATTGTTTTTCATCTTAATTTTTGGCAAAGCCTATGACTACTTTAATAGCACTACACAAAATCGCTTCAATAGGGAGCGCCTGGACTTATGTGGTCTTGTTACATTTATTATGGGCAGCTGTCTTTAATATGAACCAAACGCATTCACCAGTCACTGCAATGTTTTTCAACTAAAGAGGGTGAACGGGATAGCTGTCAGTGGTGTTGCAAGGGCATCTTTAGAACAATAAACTCCTATTTTAGTCCTATTATTTAGCTATTTTGTCCTATTTTAGTCCTATTTTCCTATTTTTTGGGGACCTGTCCTCACTTGACGGCCTGATACCTGTATATGTCTGTCTTGCCTCTCTGAAGGTCATCTGAAATAAATACTTGTTACCTCACTGAAATCAATAAATATTCCAATATAATTTAAAGAATTAACAGAATGAGTATTGGAAGCTGGGGAAGTTAGCAGATGTTTCAGTTACAAAAGCAAATCTATTAATATGATATTGATAGAATATTTTGCAATAATATATATTGACGTTGAAAATCTTACCCTTGATGTTAAAAGCAGCTGCCATCATAACTACATATGTGGTAAAGACCATTACCAAAGCGGCTGACCTAGATCTTGGGCACATCATTGGTCGAGATGGTCATCTCGGACAATCACATATGAAATACCTGGGTCAGTCACATCACTGGACCTTCCAATATTGATGACATCCCAGCAAACACGTGACATTGATCCAGTGTCAGTTCACTGCTGAGCCAACGTCATAGACAGTATTGTTCCAACATTGAGTCGATTTCCAATCACATACATGGGCTTAATATCCAGGTCGATTCGCAGCTCCCAAACCATTTCCCCCTCCCCATCCTTGTCCGCGAAGTGTCACCCCCCGCTGATGCTTGGTGGCCGGTCAATGTCTCTGTTATGCAATATTGACTAACGTCTAAGATTTGTATTTAAAAAAAATAAAATTTTGTGTGATTTAAAATTGTATTTTGCCATTGACGGGAAAAGGCAGTGCACATTGATGTAATTTATATATATTTCTAGTGTGAAATAAGGCGACATAAACGTATTTTAAGATAAAGAAATTGTCATGCTTGTGTGTCTGCATTTTTGAGGCCTATTGTCGACGACGCCGTTGTCGACGATAGAAGTTTAATGTAATTTGTTACATCAATATTTATCGTTTAAAATACTATTAATATTTTATGGTGATACATTACATTAATGTGGAATTTAGTAGAGTTGTCTAAAGCTCAACAAATGCAATTCACTACAACAGGATGCATTTCTACCCCATATATTCATGATCAACAATGATGAACATGATCAGCATATCCTGCGTAGAAGACTTGTAAGTTATGATACTTGAAAGCTTAATCAACCGTCTTCGTGATAAAGACCACGTTTATATTCATATTTAATGATTGTGAAATACAATTTAATACCTATACATTTGCTTTCAATTATTATCAGATAAATAGATAAACCCCTAAACGTGTTTTAATCCATGGACATAGTAATATATATTATAGTTATGGCGTGTATGTGAAAAAATTACATACAACTACGGGTATGAATATTAAATTCAATTATCATTAACACATTGTTAAATTGAACATATTCATGTCTTTATTTAATAATTAACACACAATAACTTGATAGATCAACTGCTAAAAATTCTTCATACAATTATAATAAGCCTCACTAAAAAAAGACGTGAGATTATAAATAATGGCATATGTATGGCACAATGGAAGGTGTACCGAGCAACGATAGGAAAATTATCCGGTCAATTTACTTGTTTGTGTCCATTCGCCCGTGTTCGAGTGGATCGTACATAAAATAGACATAAAGAAGAAAGGACGGAGACTACAGCGGGTGGACATATCTGTTTGCTATGTTGCGCAGGAAAGCGTGGTCAATGTATAAATGGTGCTGCTAAACCATCTCAAGTAAAACAAAATGACGTTGTTGGCTCCACGATGAGCTGATGTCGCAAGACGTTGTCTCATCGTGGAGGCAACAGCGGTTCACTGCTCACCATTCGCTGGTGGTCAAATTGTAATACATCTGTTGATAATAAGAGAATGAGATGTTCAGCTAACATGACAATAAAGCATAATGAAATTATTTTTCTGTCAGACACGCCAGTCTCCAATATCTTTTCAGTCAGATTAGCTGTTCGCGAGACCTTATCGGCTTGAAGAAGCCCATCTAACGATATATGACCAATAGGGCCTATTATAATTATATTATATTCATGGGAGCTAGTGAGTATATCATGGTACGAACATATATAGGTCTTGAGAACGAGGAAGTAAGTATAAGCTACTGAAGTCGTAGTACCCGATTACACTTGCCCTTTCTTTGGTTTATATTGCCCTTTCTTTGGCTGCCTTTTTTCAATATTCTGAAGATTCAATGTTCGTCATTTCTCATCCCCTTTTGTTGTTTCGCACTTGCGTCGTCTAGAAACGCAAGTGCGAAACAACAAAAGGGGATGAGAAATGACGGCTTCGCACTTCCCCTGTTGACTTTCATAGTTGTGTTGTTCCGCATCGACCTTACGTTATTATGGTTATATATCTCAGTTTTGTTATTAGTTTGGTAGCACTATAATCGGTATGGGCCGTGATATGTACAGCAGCGAAACAGTTCTGGCGCAGGATACCCAGCAAACATAAGACGTTGGCCCAAGGTTGGTTTACTGTTGGGCCAGCGTCGTAGACGGTGGGCCAACAGTAAACTAACGTTGGGCCAACGTCTCACATTTGCTGGGTATTAGGCGGCGACGGGAGATATCGGTCAACCCGTCCCGATTCTGCTGTTTAGACTTCATCAATCGAATATTCCTTTTTTTACTGCGCTTTTTATGGACCATCTCCTTTTGCAATCCCGGCAGATAAGAGAACTGTTTATACGGTTGAAAACTCGCGGGTCGTCTCGGTGACTGGTGGGCAGACGGCGTGCACGAGACCGGGTGCATGTCAACGCGGGATAAATAGATCCTGTCAATGACTGATAGAGTGGACTCACGATCCGTGGGATGACCACAGGGCATTTGCTATAGTCAGCACCCTACAGGTACCGGCATTCTAAATCAATGCTGTAATTGCTTTATCTGTTTACACTGCAGCTTGCAAGCCACACAATGACAAATATCACGTAACATGAGTTCCATCATTTTTACTTCCTAATAGTGTCTACTTATTATTATTTTATCTGTTTACACTGTATCGAAAATCGGTTTAAGCTCCATCATTTTCCCTTTTATTGTCTACTTTACAGTAAACATGAAACGTTAAATCAATGCTGGTTTATTGCTGGGCCAGCGTCGCAGACAGTTGTCCAATATTGAACCAGCATTAGGTCAATATCTCCTGATGTATTTGATCTCTTTACTCTGCAGTCTTCAAGTAGCAAAATGACAAAATTATTGTGGGTGATATCACCGAACAAATTGTCCTTATTATTACTATAGATATATAATGATATGCTTTAAAAATTAACTGTGGCAGCATAAAATATCCACAATGGTACCTAATGTGTTAACTCACTGCTTGATCATTTCGGGGTAAACGGGGTCATCGCTTGGTGATATTTATTGAAGGTAAATGTCGTGTTCGATAACAGCTCCGGGGCTCGGCCGCCGTATCCTGGTTCTGACGTCTGAGGTTTGAAAAATCAACCTGTTAGAGTCTGGGGCACACCCCACTACAAAGATCGATTTTCTCTTACCACAACTCCCATCATAACAGTTTAGTCTTATATTAACTAGGCCTACTCCAATTAAAAAAGAGAGGTAATCATTCTTGAGATTTTTAATGGGATGGGCCCCAGAACCCCTTGTCCAAATGTCCGTGAGCGATCAGATACAGAGAGCATGCAAACTGTTTGATTTCCCTCGAATGCCAATCGAATGCTCATCCACTCTGCAGAAAGACGTTGTACGCATAGATAAGCATGATGGTGGGGGAACAGAAGATGCTCCGGGTCACATGTGTGCACTAACCATAACGTTACGGATCAATTTATCTGGTGCCAAGCAGCACTCACTGATCTACAAAGGCAAACAGCGGCAACTGTTTATATACTTTTCAAGTAAGCAGCCACCGCCGTTTGCCTTTGCACGACAAAGTTGGATTAGAAGGAGGCATTGCAAGTTTATAGCTGCCGAACAAATCTGGTGCGACAACATCTTCTTAGAATTTTGATTGGAGCTATTGTATGCACCCTGAATTATTTTAAATGATGTACAACTGCATTATCCATCTAAATTACAAATACTATCATTATGTTATCACTACCATCTAAAATGTATTAATTTCATAATGGACTGAATGATTCTGTATTTTTACCATTCCCATTTTATTGATAAATTTAGTATTCAGATCATAAATCCTGCGCTAGTTAGTATTGTGCTTAGCGACACGTTGAGAAAAACGTTTCTTGAAGTTTTTTTGCTCTATGCTAATTATAATAAATATTAACTCTATTTCTATGCTTATGGTGCATCTCTTTAAACTGACACTGGTGTGAGAGCAGTAAGTTATAATTTTTATAAACTCGCCTCTTAATCTGGCAGCCAGAATCCAGATTATAATTATGTGACATGCTGTTCGGCATACAAACCTCCCATTGCAAACAAAGGACCCTATCTGCCACTTTGACGAATGACAGATATGTTATTTTATTTAGCTGTGGGGGAAAATAAACATAATTATAGTATCATAATATACGCCATAATCACCATTAAGGCCACTATGCTTTTTTCACTGTTTTAGAAAAGAAAAAAATCCAAAATCTAATGGGCGGTAAAAAACATAGGAAAAAAGTCATCTTTTTTTCTGGAAATGTTTATGTGAGCGACGAGAAAACATTTTGGTCCAATTTATGAAAAAAGTTAATGAGGGCGATAAAATAAAAAACTTATTTTTGAAGAAGTTAATGAGAGCGATAAAAAAACAAATAAAAAAGAGAAGCTGGATCAATGTATTTTATATCCCCAAATTGTCATGTTTTGTTTAGGAAATTGGCAGAAATCCAATGCGCGCACTGGGAAAAACAGAGAAAAAAACCATAGTGGCCCGAGTTCCTCAGGCCTAATTTAGTGTGAGTCATCTGAGGGCAAAATATCACAGCCCGGTGAAGTTATCCATTATCAGCTATTATCATTGGTAATTTAACAGTTTTATTTTTACCATTATGTGTCGCAGTGATCATACAAAATGTTTATTACCAGTCTTTGATCTGTAAAAATGTCGATATTAAAATAATAAATTAGACGACTAAACAAAACCATCGAGGTATGTATGTTGATCATTTCGTTGTCGTTCTCAATATTCTATTAAGCGCAATGTTGTTTTGGGATGTAGAAGGTAATTCTAGACTCTTAAAATATATTTGTACATGATTGCACTCAATCGTAGTCATGGCTTCAAGTGCATTATGTACACATACTTGTACATGGTTTCAGATATTTTAATACGGAGTTTTGGGTGTTGGTTTATGAAAGTACAGGTGACTAAGTGTATGCTTCGACGTTTATGCTGATCTGCAAAGTCAAAGCCAGTAAATAATAAGCAGTTATTGCCTTTTGACTTTGGTCGGAAGTACGGTGGATTACTATACAGCGTTTAAAAGCTGAAAAAAAACTGCACCCTCAAGTAGGCAGTGTATTTGGCTTTTGACTTAAGTGTAGGATTCCCAGAAGACGCTCTTATATCTCCCTTGATCTGCCCGTCGTTGAGTGATGCCTGTTTTTCTGTTTTCGATCAAATTCCCATTATCTAGGCCTACCTAAGCTACTTGTAGAGCTATAAACATTTGGATTGTTACAGTGTTGCATACAGTGTATTATATTAGAATACCTTCAATGACATTTTTAAATAATTATTTTACGTTTATATGTAGGCCTACTTAAATATCACAGACAAAAAAATGCTTATCAAGAAGAGCCTATATTAGTTTGCTATTATCAGGTATTTCTCATAGTAAATTATTTTTTACTTGCGTCCAACTCCATCTGTCATCTAAATACAGGTGTGTATATAAAAACAAAATGAAGTATATAGTCGGCTGTTCATTTTTTAATACTCTGAATATATAGACAATAATATCCGGTATTTTTATGATAATATTATAGTCCCTAGTATTTCGTGGAAAATGGCGCTGCATGTACCCAGATCACTGACACATAGCTGTAAATATGTGTATGCAAAACACGAACAATATGTGCATCTCTGGTAGAGAGTATATGAACTAGAGAATATATTATAGTCGCAGAGCAACTTATGTTATTTGGGAAATTTAATGAATGGGGTTTTAGGCTGCCTTTGTGCATATATAGGCTAGACTGGGCCAGGATAACCTCGTGAGGATGGTGAGATGAATGAGACGACAATGCCCTCCAGACACAGGATTCGAAATTTGTGGCCATGCACGCTACCTCTCGGGTCACGGAGGCTCCCAACAATATTGAAAATTCAGGAGTGAGCGGAGAATAAACATTTTGTTTCTTTGAAACCTAAAGGTCAGAGTGGGGTTCGATCTCCGACTTTCCAAGCAGGCAGCTTTAACCACTGCACCAGGGCCCCGACATGTTATTTGGGAAAGTAATTGCATAGCTATATATATAATATGTTGATTAGTATTGCTCTGGTGTTCTATATTATATGGATATTTGGGGGCACTAAATCATTATACAATCATGTATCTATATACAAAATGATTTCAGTAAATGATGTTGCTCTACTTTTTAATAGTTTGCACAAAATTAATAATAATAGGCCTACATATTCATATATTTTATATCACACATCGCTGTCTGCAATTACCCTTTCCCTGCTAGTGATGAATATTTTTGCATATGCGCTATATGACCTAGTTTAAATGAAATCAATTGAGTAGACCAGTCAACTGGGCTATTCATTACCCCTTAACCGCCAAATTATTCAATTTTAAATTTTTATCCACTTGAAGTTATGTCTTGCTGACGCGATCCACAACTTCAAGTGATTTATTCAGATTTGACAAATCTTGCTGATTTATTGGTGCCAGGTATTCTTTGCAACCTGTTTAAAAGCTGATGCTAATAAAAATGTTAAAAAAAACGAATATAATCGTTACCTGTAGTTTAAGGGTAGGCTACATTGGAGCTTCAATTGAATACGGTGTATGAATATTTGTGTATTTTATAAAATTGAGTAATTTTCATTTAAATATGACGAAATTAAAGGGTTAACCCGGCAGTGCATAAATTATGATGATTATTCACACAAGTGTTAGGTGACAGGTTTGGCTATAAACAGATCAATATGACACAATGGACCAGCTTGCTCCGGGTCATGACTCCTATACTGTGATTATTGGAATGCGATATTTGACATTCTTATGATTTCAGGTATTGTAGGCCTACCTGTAACAATATCATGTGTGCAGTAATTACCATGGTTACGTACAACACACTTCAAGCGGAATTCATTTTTTATTAATTAACACGAGACGTTGAATCAACGTCGGCTGAATTGGTCGCTGATGTATGGATCGTAACTGGTTCCCAGCAAACACAAAGCGTTTGTATAACATTTATGCAACGTCGTTCCAACGTCTTCGAGGTTGGTCCAACATTGTATAAATTTTATATAAATGTTTTGTGTTTGCTGGGTAACGACATTTAGACATTGCTGGTTGAATGTCTCGTCTGATATATACAAAATAATCTTAGATTAATTTAAATCGTGATTATCATGATATGATCAATGAAATATTAATTAATCTTGTTGCCAGTTTCCACAACTGTGGTACAAATCCAAAAGGCAGTTCCTGCTTACCAATTAAATAGGCCCCCTATGACGTACACTAATTAATCATAGATGTCTCAGCTTTCAGCGACTTGCAGTCATTAATCACAGAATAATATCAGGGGTTATTTTAGTGACAAATTTCTATGGAGAATAGGCCCACTCTCCAAGATGTTTGATATAGTTTGGTGTAGTACATAACGTACAGGGCACCACGATATCACATTAACTCACCCACGTACGCCCCAGATAAGCACCTAAATGTGCAGCTTGTTTAAATCATTTATAGCCGTTAGATGGGTATTTTATTTAAAGGCCTATGTGTCACATTGCAAGGTCAAAATGTGGTATACCATGAAGGTCATGCAATCTATCAATTATTGATGATAAGTGCAAACATACTGTAGGTCTAGTGGACTGCTATCTAGTAAAACAATTTTATTGTCACGCAGTGGTAATTTATTTTATGTATTCACACTGAATATATATTAGTGTATTGTTTGAACGAGAGGATTATCAATTTAACTGCCACAAATAGCTTTGACAGTTTCCTCTTCTATTTCACCTGAATCAGTGCAATAATTTACAAGTGCGGGTAACCTAGACAAACCATCAGCATTCGCGTTATTAATACCGGGTCTGTACTTTATGTCAAAGTCGAAAGCGGCTAATGCTGCTTGCCAGCGGTGGCCAGTTGCATCTAATTTTACGCTGGTTAGTACGTAAGTCATAGGATTATTATCCGTTAAAACACTGAAATTGTGGCCGTACAAATAATCATAGAATTTGTCTGTTACAGCCCACTTGAGAGCTAAAAACCCCAGTTTATGGGCTGGGTAGTTTTTCTCAGACGGTGATAGGCTGCGGCTAGCATATGCAATTACTCGTTCTTTATTATCTTGAACCTGACAGAGAACCGCGCCAAGTCCATCTGCAGAAGCGTCTGTCTGTAATAAAAATGGAAGAGAATAATCGGCATATGCAAGTATCGGAGGTGAGGTGAGATGCTTCTTTATTGTCTGAAAAGCAAATCTTGAGTGGCACTCCAATACCATTATAGTAATTGACGTGTTGTACACTTATTATTAGACGTCTTCCTGTCAGTGAGAGGTTTGGCAATGCGAGAAAATTCTGAAACAAAACGTCTGTAAACCAAGAAACCAAGAAATGCTCTCAGCTGTTTCACATTGGTTGGCACAGGCCATTCAGCCAGTTTAACAAGCTTATCTGGATCAGTTTCGACTCCAGCATTGGAAACAATGTGACCACAGTACTTTACTCTGCGCTGAAATAGGATACATTTACGAGGATGTAATTTAAGACCATTTTGCCTGATCTTTTCAAAGACATGTTGGAGACGTGTCAACTCTTCATGAAATGATTTTCTTGGAACGATAACATCGTCAATAAAGGTGACACATTCAACCATGTGTAAATCACCCATGACATGTTCCATCAGTCTCTGAAAAGATGCGGGTGCATTAGTTGAACCAAATGGTAATCGGTTAAATTCAAAGAAGCCCAATGATGAACCTACAGTGAAGGCTGTTTTGCCTTTGTCCTCTTCCTCAACCTCCATCTGGTAATAGCCCATTTTAAGGTCCAAACTGCTGAAATATTGACTTCCTATCAGGAAATCCATATTTTCATCAATTTTGGGAAGAGCATATGCATCTTTTATGGTATTTTGGTTCAATTTACGGTAATCCACACAAAACCTTAATTTACCATCAATTTTACGAACAAGTACCACAGGCGATGCGAAAGGACTATTTGAGGGTCGTATAATACCAACACTAAGTAAGTAGGGGCCCTAGGGTAGTGGTTAGCACCGCTGCCTTTCACGCCAGAGTCCGGGGTTCGGTTCCCGGTCTCGGCGGTTTGAAAGAAACAAAATTGTTTCTTCCCCATCCACGTGTGAAAGTTAGTATTGTGGGGAGCCTCCGTGACCGAGAGGTAGCGTGCTCGGCCTCAGACCGCCAGGGCTCGAATTTCGAATCCTGTGTCTGGAGAACAGTGTCATCTCAATCATCTCACCATCCTCAGGAGGTTCTCCTGACCCAGTTTAGCCTATATGTGCACAAAGGTGGCCTAAAGCCCGATTCATTTCATTTACCTCTTGATACATTGCAGGCGGAACACGTCGATGACGCTCTTTTACAGGGATTGGATCATGCAAGTCAATTCTGTGTTTAGCAGCGGTGGTGTGGCCAATATTAGTTCATCAGACGAAAATATATCCCTGTAGGAAATTAATAAATCATTGACCTGGTCACGTTCATTAGAGGACAGGTCCGTCTGGTCCAGGTTAAACTGTTCCAAAAATAAATCTGTATCTGAAAGTAATGTTTCATTAGGTACATCTTCGTTGATCTCGGAGACCTGCTGCACTTCATATATAGTGGCCCTAGGAGAGATTGTAATCATGCGATTGGTAGGGTTTGAAATCTGAACATATTAATCATTTCTATCTCTCCCATGAAAAGAGAAAACAGTTGGCGTGATCTCCACACCATCTGGTAGTGTTGTATTCTGTGTTCTCTGAAACATAGCAAGTGAATTGCAGTCCACTGCGTCTAAAAGTGTACAAGGTATCATTGTGGTGGTATTACCTGAAATGTTATGGGTGTATGTTGATGAACATTTAAGAATACATAGCTTGCCTTTACATCTTTTTACAGTCTTGTCAAGTATGTTTAATGTTCTGAAACATAACCACCATGGCTTGATTGCCGCAATTCTCTTAAGAAAATGATTTCCATTTTTTGTCTGACATGATAATAACAGTGAGTTAAGAATATTTGTACCCAGTAATCCTGGTACTCGATCATGATAAGACAGATCGGGGACAACAAGAAATACTGCCATCAACCCCTCCTCAGAGATACCCGGTACAGAAATATTGGCCTCAACACAACCAATATATGGCAATGAGTCGCCACTAGCACATTCAATATTAAGAATGCCATATAGAGGTCAAAGTGGAATATTGCTTTTCCCCAGTCACACTGTCGCGAATCATGATGGCGAACTGATACGGATGTGAATCCGTATTAGATCGCCAGCTGATTCGCCACTGTCGTATTGTTCCGTGCTAGAGCGTGTCAATTCTCCAAAAAAATCTCACGGTTCTCAACGGTTTGCCAAGTCGATACGGATGTTTCAAACTGTTTAAAACATCCGTACTGCCAATACGAATGAACCCCATTCGTTGTAGTTCCTTACAGCTCGTAGCAGTTCGAATCGGTTCTAATCAATTCTTTGCACTTCGCATTGCTCTTCGTATCGCTTCGCAGCGTAACGTGTTGGTTCGGATTGGAAGAGTCTGGCGATGAGCAAGGAATCAGAAAGAACTGACTAGAACTGACCCGACGCGACACGGTACAGATACGGTTGTCGTTGCTTGTCGTACTGAATCGTTGCTATTTACGGCCTGGAGATACAATGCAGTACAATTTACATCACGAACTACAAAGGATAGCTACGGATTGCAACGTTGCGCAACGATGAAGTGAGACGAGATACGAATAAGGTACATCCCAATGCGAATGACGGCGATTCACAATGAAATAATGCGAACCAGGACGTTACCAATACAATGCAGAACGAATGATGTAGATTCACATAGCGGTAATAATATAAATAGGGCCTTAGACTCTTATATCATTTCAGTGTTGCCAGGGCAGACTATAATAATCATTGTGTTTCAAATAATGGCCGAACCTCACACAAATTGCAACAGAATTTCTGACTGTTGTTTCCTACAGCTCATGATTATGTATCAACTCAAAAAGTCTCAAGAGATTCGAGTGGCGGAAAGTATTTTCCAACACTGTTTATTAACTATACCCTTTCAACATATTCGACTATTTTTAGCTCCCGCCGTCACCGCAGGTGAGACGGAGGGAGCTATGGATTCTACCTCCGTTTTTTTTGCCTCTTCTTTTGCCTATAACTTTGTAAGAAAATAAGCTAGGATAGCAATTTTTGGTATGTGGGTTACTTCCAGGTGGATAATGGACAGGTTAAAATATTTTTAATCTGAATTCAATACGCAAGGTCGCAGAGGAGAAAATGATGATGTTACGGCGTTGGGCCGTTGGGCCGTCCGTAAACAATTCGTTTCCGGAGCATATCTCTGAAAGTACTTGTCCGATTGTCCTCAAATTCTACACACAACACCCCTAGGGGGTCTAGTTGTGCCTTTTGGGGTATTTGAACTTTGACCTACTTCTGGTTCAGAACTATGACCTATTTAGACGTTTTGAAGCGCACTTCGTTTCCGGAGCAGATCTCGAAAAGTACTGGACCGATGACAGTCATATTGCACATACATGTTCTCTAAGGTCCCTAGTTGTGCCTTTTCAGGTTTTTGGACCTTGACCTTGAAGTTGATCCAGCACTTTGACCTAATTTATAACATCGGTAAATCCGACTGAAAGATTTTGCGGAATATCATGAAAACCGCTCAAGATAGCTACACCATTACTATAAAACAAATTGTGAGGTTTCAGGAGAGGATGCATCTTGATTTCAAGTCGATAAAATTAAAAATGGCCTCCTATCGGCCATTATTCACCTCGACAGGCCTGATATTGCGGAATATCATGAAAACCGCTCGAGTAGCTACACCATTAATATCAAATAAATTGTAAGGTTTCAGGAGAGGATGCATCTTGAAAAATTTCAAGTTGATAAAATTCAAAATGGCCGCCTATCGGCCATTATTCACCTCGACAGGCCTGATATTGTGGAATATCATGAAAACCGCTTAAGATATCTACACCATTACTATAAAACAAATTGTAAGGTTTCAGGAGAGGATACATTTCGAAAAAAATCAACTCGTCCAAGTTCAAAATGGCCGCCAATCGGCCATTATTCACTTTCACATGGCCGTTATTTGGTAAACCGTGCTAGGTGGCTAGACCATTACTATAAAACAAAATGTGTGATTTCAGGAGAGGATGCATCTTGAAAAAAATCGACTTGATAAAATTCAAAATGGCCGCTTATCGGCCATTATTCACTTTCACATGGCCGATATTTCGTCAACCGTGCTAGATGGCTAGACCATTACTTTAAAACGAAATGTGAGATTTCAGATAAGGATGCATCTTGAAAAAAATTGACTTGATCAAATTTAAAATGGCCGCCTTTTCGGCCATTATTCATTTTCACATGACTGATCAATATTTGGTAAACCGTGCTAGATGGCTAGACCATTACCTGATTACTATAAAACAAAGTGTGAGTTTTCGGGGGAGGATGCACCCTGAAAATTTTCAACTTACGAATTCAAAATGGCCGACAATCAGCATTATTTACCTCGATAGGCCTGATATCAGGTAAACCGTGCTAGATAGCTAGACCATTACTATAAAACAAAATGTGACGTTTCGAGAGAGGATGCCTTTTAAAAACTTTTGACTCAATCGAATTCAAAATGGCCGCCTATCGGCCACAGTTTACTTTCACATTGCTGATATTTGGTAAACCGTGTTAGATAGCTGGACCATTACTATAAAACAAAATGTGAGATTACAAGAGAGGATGCATCTTGAAAAAAATTGACTCGATCAAATTCAAAATGGCCGCCTATCGGCCATTATTCACCTTCACATAACCGGTTTTTGGTAACCGTACTAGATGGCTAGACCATTACTATAAAACAAAATGTGAGATTTCAGGAGAGGATGCATCCTGAAAATTTTTGACTTGATCAAATTCAAAATGGCCGCCTTTAGGCCATTATTCACTTTCACATGGCCGATATTTGGTAAACTGTGCTAGATAGCTAGACGATTACTATAGAATGAAATGTGAGATTTCAGCTGAGGATGCATCTTGAAAAATTCTGACTCGATCAAATTCAAAATGGCCCCCTATCGGCCATTATTTACTTTCACATGCCCAATATTTTGCAAACTGTGTTAGATGTTAGTCCATTACTATAAAACAAAATTTGAGGTCTCGGGGGAGGATGCACCCTTAGTTTTTAACTGATTTATATCGAATTCAAAATGACCGTAAATCAGCTATCAGTCACCTCGATTGGCCTGATATCGGGTAAACCGTGCCAGATAGGTAGACCATTACTGGGATACTGATTAGGATCATTAATTTCAATGGAGGTTTGCAATCTCTGACAGACTGTCTAGTTCTTATCTTATTCTTAGACTGGGCTTCTTAGACCTAGTTGTCTTGCGTCTTGATTTTTGACCTAGCCTAGGACTACATTATTAACCCTACACAAAATTGCTTAAATTAAATTCTAATTCGGAGCGGGAGCTCCTGGACTTATGTAGTCTTGTTTCAATTGTTTTCATTGGCGGTAATATTTTTACTATTAATCTGCATGTTCTCTTTACCTCGCTTTATTTTCCGCTGATGAATTCTCAGTCTTTATCACTATCTCTCTCTGTCTGTCAAGCAATTTGCTTTATTGTTATATTAATTTACTTTTGTTAGTGTTGTTACAATTTATTTCCCGGTACTGTTTTCCTTTGATTCCCCATACTGTGGTTGCAATCAATACTCTTTCTACCACAGCTCATTCTTGTCTTCTACTATGTACCCCTCTTTATTATCTTTACTTTAGGCGCTGATGAGTCCCAATTTGTTCTTTTGTATTGTACTTCCTTCTATGGTTAAAAGTCATATATATTTATATAGCTTCTTCTGTGACACCATTTTTTCTTATTGGATACCGTTGATGATCTATAATTGAGCACCGATTCTATTATAAATTCGGTCTTTTAAAAAGCTATAACAAAATTCTAATTGAATAAATTTGATAAGATTAACTTCGAATGATAGTAATAACATTTTTAATATAATAAAACACAGCACCAAAATTGGGCGAAGATGATGTTAATATGATGGACAAAGAAGACTGGCGATAAGACACGGATGAGCGCGATATTTTGTAGCCAACAGCTCATCCCTATTGAATCGCACTGGTCCGTTCCAGGTCGTATCAGTTTGCACTGGTCCGTTCCAGGTCGTATCAGTTCGCACTGGCCCGAGTTGCATTCTACTTGAGTCATATTGGATCGTATCAGCTCGCAGGCTTATTTGCATTAGATCGTATTGATTCGTACAACCTTTCGTATTAGTTCGTGTCAACCCGTTCTAATTTGTATTGGTTCTAGTTAATTATTCTTAGTTTTACTTGGTTCTCCGTCATTCGCACTTTGAACCGTATTGATTCTAGTTGGTTCGTTGTTCAATAAATTATCCACCTCAGGAGCATTTTTATTCTCTATGATTTGCACTCACATCCGTATTGCACATATCGCCAGCATTCGTACTGCATCGCCAGTGGATTCGCGACATCGCCGGTCTTCTTTGTCCATCAAATTAACATAATCTTCGCCCAATTTTGGTGCAGTGTTATATTATATTAAAAATTATATTACTATTATTCGAAGCTATTCTTATCAAATTTATTCAATTAAAATTTTGTTATAACATTTTTAAAAGACCGAATTTATATTAGAGTCGGTGCTCAAATATAGATCATTAACGGTATCCCATAAGAAACAATGGTGTCACAGAAGAAGCTATATAAAGATAGCTGACTTTTAACTATAAAAGGAAGTGGAATATAAAAAAAAAAAATTTGGGACTCGTCAGCGAATAAAGTAAAGGTAACAAAGAGAGGTACATAGTAGAAGACAAGAAATGAGCTGTGGTAGAAAGAGTAATGATTGCAACCACAGTATGGGAAATCAAAGGGAAACAGTACCGGGAAGTAAATTGTAACAACACTAACAAAATAAAATTGATAGAACAATAAAGCAAATTGCTTGACAGACAGAGGGAGATGGAAGTGTATCACCATAAAGTGATAAAGACTGAGAATTCATCAGCGGAAAATATAGCGAGGTAATAGAACATGCGGATTAATAGTAAAAATATTACCGCAAATGAAAACAATTCAAAAACATACAAAAAACCCCAGCAGAAAACAGAAAGCGGAGTGCCAGAAACACGTCACATATAAAGTTGCTGAACAAATGTAATGTCGCAGAAGAAGACGACGACAACTGTCAACTAGAAGTTGAAAAATAGAGTGGGTCAAGAAAAATATATATTTAGAGAGATACATTAGACCAAATGCAAGCCTATAATAACTGTTGTAAGTGTTGTAACTATATACATCTATAGGCCTATTTATGTATCATTTATGTATATATATGTTTTTCGACTTGGATCAAAATTACTATATTTTACGTTTTTTTCAATAAATATTTTTACCAATCTGGAACTGTACAAATTGGATTATTGTTGGTATAATTATTCGTATAATGAGGATAAATAATATAATCTTTTAAGAAGGCACTGGTAATCTCAATAATAACATCGCACCAAGTTTTCTATTAAAATACGTACATAACACTGCTCGTCATCCCACCATCAAAATATGTTGAAAGGGTATAGTTAATAAACAGTGCTGAAAATACTTTCCGCCACTCGAATCTCTTGAGACTATTTGAGTTTATAGGAGACATATTTATGAGTAGGAAACAACAGTCAGATATTATGTTGCAATTTGTGTGAGGGTTGGTCATTATTTGAAACACAATAATCATCATAGTCTGCCCTGGCAACACTGCAATGATATAAGAGTCGAGTTATTACCGCTATGTGAATCTACCTCATTCGTTCTGCATTGTATTGGTAACGTCCTGGTTCGCATTAATTCATTGTGAATCGCCGTCATTCGCATTGGGATCTACCTTATTCGGGTCTCGTCTCATTCCATCGTTGCGCAACGTTGCAATTAGTAGCTCTCCTTTGTAGTTCGTGATGTAAATTGTACTGCATCGTATCTCCAGGCCGTAAATAGCAACGATTCAGCACGACAAGCAACGACAACCGTATCTGTACCATGTTGCGTCGAGTCAGTTCTAGTCAGTTCTTTCTGATTCCTTGCTCATCGCCAGACTCTTCCAATGCGAACCAACCCGTTACGCTGCGAAGCGATACGAAGAGCAATACGAAGTGCAAATAACTGATTAGAACCGATTCGAACTGCTACGAACTGTAAGGAACTACAACAAATGGGCTTCATTCGTATTGGCAGTACGGATGTTTTAAACAGTTTGAAACATCCGTATCCTCTTGGCGAACCGTTGAGAACCGTGAGACTTTTTTGGAGAATTGACACGCTTTAGCACGGAACAATACGACAGTGGCGAATCAGCTGGCGATCTAATACGGATTCACAACCGTATCAGCTCGCCATCATGATTCGCGACAGTGTGACTGGGGCATCAGATGATGCCTGTAAAAGCTCTCGCTTATGCTTGAAACTGTTGATCCCGTGTCTAAAGGAAACACCATGACAGCAAGCACCATTGATTAGAACATTGGTTTCTGTGGGATCGCCCTTCAATTGATTGGGTGTTTTCTATTTGGGGAATTGTTTAAATGCACCGCTGGTTTGCCCTACACCAGTAGTGCCACCTAGTTTAAAGCTCTCCATGGACAGGAAGTTGTATAATGGCCAGCAAACCCGCAATTATAGCAAGTTATTGCGCCTGTAATGTCCAAATCCTTGACAATGCCAGCACTGTGTTGTTGCTTCTGCCATGTTGTACCTGCGGATAAGAAATAGCATTAGTAGGCCCGTTGTTGAATCTAAGCTTGGCATAGTTTGCCCCGGGAATTTGTGTAGGTCTCACAGGAATTGAACCTGCTGCCTCATGTCGCTGCGTCTGAAAAGGAGATGTGGGAGAAAAGGTATGAGGAGCACGGTATCTAGGTGCAGGAGCAATATATGTGTTCACATTTCTGTCACCAGGTGGGGGTAGTGGTGGCTTATTATCGAACCTTTTCTCAACACTAGCTACTTTAGTAACTAATTTATTGTTATCAACCCTGATTGCTTTCATTTCAGTTAATAACGCGTCAATAGAGTTATTATCTTTAGCTGAAACAGACAGTGATTTAGTTTGACCACTAGCACTGGGTTTATCAGTTTCTCGTTTTTTCCTACTTTCTACGAATTTTACGTTTCAAATCTATGAACTGCTCCGTGGAATCAAAAATATGCCAGGAGACTTCTCGTAGATATGGTAGTAGACCCAACCAATACCTTAAGCTAAGTTGACTACTTTTCTCTTTTTCAGCGGCTAAACCTTGTTTCTCAGTATGGTTATATAATGTTTCAAGACGAATTGCCCACGAAACAACGGATTCATCAGGTTTCTGTGAAGCTGCATTGAATTCTGCTAGAGCTTCTTCACCTCCGCTAGTGACGCCATAATTATTCTCTATCTCATCTAACAGTTCAGTTAAAGACGCTTTCGGTCCTAGTCGCTCGGCTATAGTACCAGCGTCACCCTTCAATGAGCGCCGAACGATATGTCTAATTTGTGACTCGGAAAAAAGATTATCTTCATGTTTTAAACAATCTATTTCAAATTTCCACTGTTGGAAAGTAATATTTTTGGAAAAATCTTGCCCTGTAAAAATAGAGATACGGGGAAGATCTCGCCCAGCATGAAGAGTCGAGTCCTTGTCATCATTCACAACAGAACTAGCATTCTCAGATTTAATAGGAAGACTATCAGACTTATTATCATCTAATTTGCCTGCCTCACGTAACTGTTCAAACATCCACGCATAAGAGGTTTCATCGTGGGGGTCTAAACCGTTTTGTTCAAATGCATCAATGAAATATTTTCCTGCCTCCTTACTTAAAGCCATTATGAAATGTAATGAGAATTTTGACCCGAATATCACCTGAGTCACGGATAGTAATAGCGTAATTTGAGTGAAAATAACATTAATAAGAGGAAAATATATATAGGCCTATTTTGAATCAAATAGCAGTACAATTTGAAAGGTATGTGTTCGTTGTTAATGTTGCCGTAATATCACATTCAAATATAATTATCACAACGCTAAATAAAATACGAGTGGGTGAAAAATTTACAATTGGTCCACGATCAAATACGCAGTCACCAAGGCGGTCAAAGTGTTAATAAAAAAATATTAGTTCGATTTTAAATAATGATTACAAAAATACAACTTCGAATGGGATAGCGACAGGTTATGTAACCAAATAAGTTTACAATTACAAAGTTATGATTTACTTGATAATGACGATACTTGGCTAACTATAACAAACTTGTCATAAGTCTATGATTTCCGCAGACAAAATCAAATGTCAAATCAAAATAATTGACAAGTTGGCGAAAATATTCGTTGACAAAGTAGCTAAACAAAAATAATCTTGTCGCTAGCTACTGTTGATATTAGGCGTGAGCTATGAATACCACATAAAAAATAATTATTTGTATTATTATTGTATTTCTTTAGACGCTTGTATCCAGCTGCATAGCCGATCACAGCGCTTACAGAATAAAAAGTCATGTGTGCTAAAAGTTTCAGTATCTTATTAAAAACAAGGCTAAAAACTTGTGACAATCAGAGTAATCTATATGCAGATTGGAATAGGTGTGTTTTCAATGTCTGTTTAAAAGATTGCAGTGTGGGAATTGTCCTGATGTTCAGTGGCAATTTGTTCTAAAGTTCTGGGGCACGTGTACCAAACGCCTGTTTACCAACAACTTTGGCACAGGAATGAGTGTTAAGTTCATGGAACACCTGTTTTGACGAAGTCGATTGTCTCGTGTTCTGGTAGTCAGGATAGATGATAGATAGTTTGGAGCTAGTCCATGGATACATTTGTATACTGTCACAATGATCTTATAATTTATTCTCTCTTGAATGGGCAGCCAGTGTAAGTCTTTGCGGATAGGTGGTATATGCATTGCAGCCTTCGAGCGTGTTACGAGCCTTGCTGCACGGTTCTGGAGCCGCTGAAGACGGTCCACATCTTTTGCAGCCAGACCACCTAAGAGTCCGTTACTGTAGTCAATATTAGATGTTACGAGTGCAACAACTAATTTGTGGCAAATACCAGCTGTGATGTACTTGCGAATTGATCCTATTCGTCGCAGGTGGTATGATGCAACTTTAATCTTGTGGTTGATGAAGTTAACCATTGTGAGCATCTGATCGAAATGAGCTCCAAGATTTCGAACTGAAACAGCAGGCTTAATGAGTACTGTACCAAGCTGAAGGTCGGGTAAGCCATACTTTCTGAGCTGATGGGGACTCATGAGTACAAGGAATTCTGTCTTACAGTCATTTAATTTCAGCTTGAGAGTAGTGAGAATTTGTTTTAGTTCTCTAAAGCATGCTCGTAGTCGGTAGATAGCACATACTAGATCACCCGGTACATGTGGTCTGTAGAAAAGGTAGATCTGTATATCGTCAGCATACTTATGGTATTTGATGCCATGTTTCTTCAGAATCGCCTCTGTAGCCGCAGAATAGACCGTGAATAGAAAAGGCCCAAGTAGAGAACCCTGTGGAACACCGTACTTCAGTTTGTGATCGGGTGATTGACTGTTTCCTACTTTCACAGCGAAACATCTGTCACTTAGGTAGGAGCGGAACCACTTCAATGGGGTGCCCTTTACTCCTAGACGATTGTGTAGTGTGTCTATGAGAATGTTTGCATCGATGGTGTCAAATGCAGCGGACATATCTAGTAAAACTAATAGTGCGGCCTGGTATCCATTGCATTTGCAATATCGTGCTGAACACGCATCAACGCTGTTTCTGTACTGTGCAATGGTTTGTATGCTGATTGCAGTTCTTCATGGAGTCCATTCGATGTCAAGTGCTCCGATATTCTTTGCACAGCTATCTTCTCCATCACCTTTGCCGTAAATGGGAGGTTGGATACAGGCCTGTAGTTGGCAAGGATGTTAACGTCCAGACCATGCTTTTTCAGAATCGGAGTGACCAGAGCTTTCTTCAGCGGCACAGGTACGATGCCACTTTCAAATGATGTATTGATGAGCCTCGTGAGTGCTGGAATATGTGCTGATGATGTTTTCTTTATAATTTCAGTTGGTAGGGGGTCCAAAGAGCATGTTGTTGATTTACTAGATTTGATTATTTTTCCAACTTCTGTTTCACTCGTTTCTTTGAAGTAGTCAAGTGTGTTTGTTGTAGCTTGTTCAAGATCCGTGTTGTGGTTCAGGTCAAAGTTGGTAAGTGGTACACTGTCGTCCACAGCAGCACGAATACGGTCGATTTTGTCAGTAAAAGAAGATGCGAGTTTTTCACAAAGTGACTCCCCATCACCTAGCTGATCGGGTAGTTGTGGTGACGGAGAGGCCAAAAGTCTATTGTATAATAATTATGAAGTGTGATCAAATACAACTTGATATTGAACAGGGTGTCAACAATATAGACTGAGTGACAAATGATTCTGCAAGTAGAGGGTGAACACGAATCAATAATAATGGTACATTAACAAATAGCAAGCGTGATTTTTGCCATCGCGGTACCAGCACATATCAATCTTACAGCTGTGATACTATACTGGCACTATGATACTGACAGAGGGTTTAATATGCTCACACAATTCAGTCAAAATGTTCAACATTCAATATTGTCTATGGCAAGCCTTGGTGAATATAACTCACCCTCTGATATGACGATGACACAACATTTATGAAGAGTTGCAGTTGTAGAAATGTCATGTGTGGGATGGAGAAACACAACTGATGATAATGTAGATAATGTCAATAATTGTTCGTAGGAAAGTTCTTGATCGTGCACGAAAGTGTCTTTGAGCGGATGTATTGCCACGGGTAGAGTGGCGTTGTAGCGAGTGTGACGAAACAGAAGTCAATGAACTGTTGTAACCCCTTGATCACTGTAGACGCTCCTAACACAGCTCATGCGGTCGACATCGTCGAGTCTGACACTCTTTGGACCCGTACGGTCTGAACTCAGAACTCAGAATCATTTATTCGCCTCTTTAACAAATATATATATAGTCTCATCATTTTATACAGATAATTAATGATGTGATGGGCATGGAGACTTGCATTAAGATCAAGAATTTGATCGCTATCATGCAAGCCACCATATATAATAAGCAAAATTCAACAAAACATGAACATACCAGAGTTGCATGGATCAAGCGCGCCACGTCGACGCCAGACATGCACCGGATAAATCACAACAGCCCGTACGCCGTCCCCCGGCCAACCCACAGAGAAAAAATATTTGTGGGTTAGCCGGCGAAAACACGCACGAAGCCGGCAACACTAATGCACGACCCAGCGCCGAGGTGGCGCACTTGACCTCTAGACTGATATGATATCGGAACATTTATATTTTATATATATCATATGTGCAAATAACTATGTGAGACTCCACGACATCTCATATGTGGACATTTAAGTCCGCAAATGAGAGGTCGAGACAGAGCACATTCAATGATTCTGAAACTAGTTCACCCGACTCGTGACCGGGTAACCTTACATGACAAAGTATAATTATTTTATTCTAGAATGCTATCGATTGCATACATAACAATTTTCAATTAAACATTGTGGCTGGTAATAAAATAATTACGGGTATACAATACAAAACCTGAAAAACTATGAGTAAGAAATTTGTCTCGAATTTCGTTTGGTAACCGATTTATTAAATTGGGAATATTATGAGAAATACATTTGGTAGCAAATACATGATTCACTTTCATTGGAGTCAAATCATCACAGCGTCTAGTGTTATATCTGGGTTGCCTGATAAAATTCAAGTTTTGAAAATAATCCGGTAAACTCTTTATCAAATATTTGTAATAACATTTTAACTGATTAGGTTTAAATATGTCCTGTATTTTTAAAAGATTAAGTTTGATAAAAATTGGATCCTAAATAACTTTTAATTAGATTAAAAGTAGGAATGAGGTTCTAAGTGCCAACTCCACTGGCATCTCACTCTCTCTGCATTGACATTGACTGACACCCTTTGGGCCCCACATTGGGCGCCATTGTGACCGGAGGGTTACAAATTTGTCAGAAATTTATCGTGTAAAATGCATTTGAACGTATTTAAGATTATCATTATTTAATAATATCGGCATGTTACATACATTTTAATAATTTCAACATGTATTCCGTTAATGTAGAACTTCTCAGAAACTGGTCAGATACTACGTATTTCTCTAACCCATTTAGTACCAGTATAACATTGACAAATACCGCGTAACCCCACTCGTTTATTATTACAACTTTTAATAGTTAATCTGATAACCTACCCTGCCAGTACCACGGTCCAGCAGCATTTAAATCAACTCTGTAATATGAAGATATGAAGCGTCCAAATCTGTAATTAATTTAATATCGTTTGCAACAGTGAATTAGGCAAAATAATGAAATCATAAAAATACAATGTTTATGCTTCACGCGTCAGTGGACAAACTACAGGTTCACCTACGTACCAGTATAATATAACAATAACAGCTGACCAGTAAATGTATCTTTAACCTAGATACGTTATGAATAGAAATGAAAAATAGCGAAATTACCGTGTCAAACATTCGACAATCTTAACACTTTAAATGCAATATGAATCAATCTGTTTCAATAAAATAACTGATTAGATTAATGTAACTACAATCAATTTAATATATATAATATAATTATCCGTGCTTATAATTTTACAAATTTAGCACACTCGAGCCGTTCTACAGATTTATTACAGAAAATTATTCTGAACAAATTCGTACTATTCGTTCAACATGAATCATTACACGAGTACATTACTGGCCTAGCCATAACATCTTAGGAATTAAACAGGATAAAATATAATAATAGTTTTAACAGGGTGAACAGTCACACACATACCTAAACATATGAACGAATACAGCAGTTATTATCGTGATTATCGTGGGGACGAACATGTCCGCCACACAGGCAAATAGAAAATGAATATGTCTTTCTAGTAGACGTGGCAAATTGAGCCTGCCGGGATAAATGCAAATTATTGCACGCAGAGCAAGGATTGGACAACAAAAATTAATATTCATGTTAACTTCACACTATCACTAAACCGTGACGATATGGTCTTTGCCTGCCATGTGATGAACATTATAATATTCGGAACGGACAGACAAATGAATAAAATTGATCCTATTACAGAATCACCAAGGACGTAAACACCGAAAAGTATTCCTGAAGTAACATTTTTTTCCACGGTTATATCATATGGAGGTGGTGGTAGATTGCAATAATTGTATAAATAGTTAATCTATATATTATCAGAAATACGTAATCACCATTATGTATTTCTGATATTATCTATATATTAACATAGAAAGCACTGCACTTCCGTCACCCCACATCGCAGCGCCTGAGGCGTTTAGCTGTTTCACACTTGGCCAAATGGTATATGTTGCCATAATCTGGTGACAGGTCTTTTTTTCAACGATCCTATATTATTCTACAAATCCTTCGTCCAGTATTAAATTTTTGTATGTAAGCTACGTAAAGTTGTCAGCCATTTTAATAAGCGGAGTTCGACTTCAGCGACATCTCTATGTGGAGGATGACAAACACTAGCTGATTGTTGTGTGTATACAGTGTCTGCTGCCAGAATTGCTGGTACACCAGCCACCCAGTTGGGCCAGCGTCACATAAGATGGCTCAGCATCAGTCCAGTGCATGATCGTACCAGTGATAGAACAGGCAACACGAGACCTAGAACCAATGCTGAATTAATGTTGGCCCAGTGTCTGACTACCAATAATAATTTAAACCAAAACCACGAGAGATTCAGTGCCAAAGCTGAGTTAATTTTGGGGAAGTGGAGTAAATAGCGGTCAAACATTAAACTAGCATTGTTTCAACCTGGGTAATTAATATGGAAATCATTTGTCAATTCTGCCAGGCTGTGTACTTACCAGGTGACCTGGCGAGTTGCTGCCATAATGGAAAGGTGCTCATATCACTTCTCAGTCCCTATCAACCTATGCGCCTCCATTCAAACTAGCTTTTACCCGTGCAATATAAACCGACAAAGAGTCGAATAAAAAATTAGACGAGCTCTGCTGCAACCCATAGGCTTACGTCGATTCTGAAATTTGACAATCAGCCAAAGGTGGTGGTGGCATTTTAGCGCTATGCACATGCTGCTTAGTGCTGTGTTAATGCTGGCCCACTGTCTGCGAAGTCGTCACTAAACCCAGCATTGGGTCAGCGCCTCGTGTCTGCTGTGTACAGGTGTAGGGCAGGTCTACATAGTCTGGTTTCAGAATGGGAGTTATAAGTGTAATGTTGTTTTTTTACATTACATATTTTTTATGGTTGTTTATAGTAGACAGGGTCTTACTGATGATATATCAACGGAGTCAAAGCTTGCACACCTGAGGAGATTGTTTTATTGATGAAATTTAAAATGGCCACCAGCGAATACTCTGCCTGTTTCTCAAATCAAATCGGACCTAGAAACTTGATTTTGGTGGCAAAGTATATGTTTTTGGGGTTACAGTATACAATGCGATATTCAAAAATACTTCTCAGTGTCATACTTTTGTGTTATAATGTAATTATGAGAGGAAAAGTTTTAAATATATGTAAAAAATGTATTTACTTTTTCAGCTGCTTCATTAAAGTTTCACACAATAACATCTTAATGGATGGTTATATGTAGCTAATGTGATTCTTTATTGTTTGTAGTGGCGCAAGATGGATAGCCATGACTGTTATTTGAAAGAGTTTATTAGCTGTGGTTGTATTGGTAGTACAAGAATTGTATGTCATTATACCCGTCAAAATCACATATTAAAGCATCTATGCCAAAGCAAAGTGACACAGTTAGGCCTACACCACGAGCAAGACAGATTCGGCAATCTGAACAAGAAACTTTTGTTTACAAGGAACATTGATTTATGTGTGGTAAAACATGTGAAGGGGTGGATCCAAGACATCCAAAACGATGACGCCCAGTAAGCTATTACCGAACTCCCGTCTGGTTGAAAAAGTAAGGTTTGGCGAGTGTTGTAATTGTGATAATTACTGTTTCTGAGCTTCGTAAAGGAGGCTAAATCGTCTGGTAATTGATTATTTAATAATTTATTTTTCATTTGAGCTGATTTAAATGAAGAATGTCAAGAATTTGTGATTTTTTTTAAATTCTTAGATAGGGTATTCGTATGTGAAAACTTAGTACTTTTATCAATAATTCTAACGCTTTTGACGTTTTGGCCATTATTAATATGCATAATATTTGGAAAACCGTGTAAGCTAGTTAGACCATCACTATAAACAAAATGTGCGAGTTCAGGGAGCAATATAAAATGAAATCGGGCTTTATGCCATCCTTGTGCACATATAGGCTAAACTGGGCCAGAAGAACCTCCTGAGGAGGGTGAGATGATTGAGATGACACTGTCCTCCAGACACAGGATTCGAAATTCGAGCCTTGGCGGTCTGAGGCCGAGCACGCTACCTCTCGGTCACGGAGGCTCCCCACAATACTGACTTTCACACGTGGATGGGGAAGAAACATTTTTGTTTCTTTCAAACCGCCGAGACCGGGAACCGAACTCTGGCGGGAAAGGCAGCGGTGCTAACCACTACCCTAGGGCCCCCGCCCTCAGGGAAATATAATGAATCGGGCTTTAGGCCACCTTTGTGCACATATAGGCTAAACTGGGCCTGGAGAACCTCTTGAGGATGGTGAGATGATTGAGATGACACTGTCCTCCAGACACAGGATTCGAAATTCGAGCCCTGGTGGTCTGAGGCCGAGCACGCTACCTCTCGGTCACTGAGGCTCCCCACAATACTGACTTTCACACGTGGATGGGGAAGAAACATTTTTTGTTTCTTTCAAACCGCCGAGACCGGGAACCGAACCCCGAACTCTGGCGTGAAAGGCAGCGGTGCTAACCGCTACCCTAGGACCCCCGCCCCTCCCCGTCCTCAGAGAGCAATATACACGGACATATTTCAACTCGATCAAATTCAGAATAGCCAACTTGCGGCCATGATTGACTTTAATATGCACGAAATCGGGAAAACTATGATATCATAGACCATATACTATGAAACATAATGTATGATTTCTTGGACGGATATGCCCTTAAAAATGACAATGGATCAAATTCAAAATGGATGGGCGACTTACGGCTATTACTGACTTTTAACTTTTCCTTTACCGACTTCCCCCTGATAAAACTACTCCCATAAACCGACTTCTTTTTAAAGGAGATCCGCTGAGGTAGCCTCTGGGCACAGTACAGGTTATAGATATGCGCATGCGCACATTTCACAAATTAAAAATGCAAGAGAACATTGCGTCCATGTCACTGACCATTCTGGTTGGCAATTTTAAACCAAATTAATGCATGTACACATGTGGATATCGCATAAATGCGAATTTGATAAAGGAAGGTAGTTTTCGCCTAAATGCGAAATTGGTAAAGGAAGAGTTAATATGCATAATATCGTGAAAACTATGACATCATATACCATTACTTTACTATAAAACAAAATGTGTGGTTTATTGGACGGAAAGGCCTATGCCCTAAAAATGTCAATTTGATCAAATTCAAAATGGCCGACGTGTCACCATCATTGACTTTAATCTCTGTAATATACATGTCAAACTCTGCTAGATAGTAGACCATTTACTGTAAAGTAAAATGTAAGAGTGTAAGAGTTCAGGGAAAGATGCATCCTAAAAACAATGCCTAAAGTGATCTCCACAAAATACCCACAGACGTAATTTGTCGTAGAACACTAAGGGGCAATAACCTGATAACTAAAAAATCTAATCTAAATCACATACTTTTACTCAATGATCATCACAATTTTCAGCTGACGATTCGTGTCCATTACAAGTCAGCACGGCACTAATGCCTGTTCAACGGTGGTCCACTGTCGCCGGCTCTGGCCAGCATCCATTTAAAACTGGGCAGTGCTTTCTGCTAGCTGTTGTGTGTACACAGAGCACAAGCTGACACCAACTCAATGTCGTTAAATGTTGGGCCAGCATCGCCGGTGCTCGCCAGCATCCATTCAACACTGGGCAGTGCTGTTTAAATGTTGGCCAGCGTCGTAGACAATAGCCTGATATCAGACCAATGCACGAAACGCCCGACACATAAAACAAGTAAAGTGAATTAATATACATGATCTTTTTCTTAATAATAAATAAATTGTGCTGAATATGACCAATTAAGCTAAATGATATGCAGTGTATTTCATTTCTCTGCTACAATAATTTAATATAGTGGGTATATTCATTTTATTTGTATACATGCCCAAGTTTTTATTTCGCAGTGGTCTAATTATAAGAGAGACCTACTTACCTAGCTTTGCCCGTGCCGAGCACGGGTCAAAGCTAGTCATATATAGATATATTTATTGCCTTTTGAAGGAATTAGCCATGTTAGCTACCAGCGACTTGATATTACATGCTAATCAACGATATACCATAACTTCAAATTCATGATATGTAAAATAAATGTAGTCTCACAGTACCAGAATTGAATGGTGGCAGTTACCAACATTTGAGAACTAAACGTCACTCAAGGATAATAACTCACCTGCCATTATTGAACACAATAAAACAATATAGCTTATCGCCTGTCATTCGGGATATTATTCCGATCGCTTATTAGATCAAGTGTCACTTTCTAACAGGAAAGAAACGTTAAGCCAATGTTGCCTTAATGTTGTAACTTGTAAGCCTACCCTTCATCTGCGATGCTGGCCAAACATGAAACCATTTTGTTTTGCTGTAAATTCCCGTTGACCGTTTACTAAGCGTCGCATCCGTCCTGCAAGTCCCACAAATCAGCACCTCTTCAGTCGTGGCTACCGCCCTAGCTAACACGATACGGTGATCCTATGTCGGTTTGATATAGGCCCACCATATGCGACGCTGGCCCCACATCAAACCAGCATAGAGTGTTGTTTTCTGGGGTCTCACTTGTTTTATATGGATGCTGAGTATGTGCGACCTTGTGAACTAAGTGCAGGCATACATCCTATAGAGATACTACAGGATGTTAAACTAGCTTCTGTTTGTCCATTTGCTTCCTGTTGTAAATAATAATAGTAGCATATAATAGTTACACTTACACTGAGAAATAAAGAAAAGATAAATAAATGACTTGCATAACAGTGTAGGGCATACTCACAGATGATGCTGTAAAATAAAGCATTACTATTACTTGAAATTGGGAACATTGCAAGTAAAAGGGTCTGTATCTGAATGAATATAACTTGCAAGGACATGGTCAAGAATATGACAAGGTCAGAAATATGACATGAATACTGTACTGCCAAGCGAAGCCAAAAGTATTTGCTTGATTTACATGTGATCAGATACTGTCTTTTGCGGAGAGCAGTGTTTTTTGCTAGATGTTTACATGTTTCAGTCAGGTTTGGCATATTTTCAGTTACTTGACGCGAAAACAAATCACGTAAAATTACATTCAACATATTAAAAGTCATATAAACATAATTAAAGTGAGTGAAAATTATGCAGATTTGACAAAATGGCGATCAACTCTTTTCAAATCGTGCTGATTGATGTCACATTATGGCTTGAACATGTTTAAAAGGTGGTACTGAATGTGGTAATAATTAAGTGAAAAACCGAATATATTCGGCACCGTCGGTTAAAGGGCTAAATATATTATTATAGATTAGGAGGCAAATGGACACGTCTGAGATCGGTGGTAAAACATAATCTAGTATAATATTATAGTATTATAGATAATGGACATAGTGGTGAGATTGTAAACACCCCAGTGAAATTTTTGTTTTTTTTATTTAGGATAATATTTTTCGAATGAATGTAATTTGTCATGATAACATCCTATAATGATGTGCTTAGAAAATGAATCATCAATTCAAAGAGATTAGTAACTGCAAATACTCGTCATCATAACATCTTCTATGGATGTTGCCGACCGAAAAGTGAATTCAAACTAGAACCCGACGCGAGACGACATCTCATCTCAGTTAATTCGTGGACAATATTCCTTCAACGGCAATTCTATAATCGATAATCACAAAATCACATTCTTTTGTAGGCTATTGAGAATAACATTGTTGTATTGACCATAGATATAGAGAGATGTATTGACAATGCTTAAAATCGTGTGGTTGCGGTTACAGCAAATAGGACTTCCAGTAGGTCTACTGCAGTGAAAAGCCAAAAGGCAGTAACTGCTTAATTTTTGTTTTTTTTTGCGGATCAGAGTATAATGGACCTACTTTAATTATCAATAATTAATGTGTATTTTAAGTTTCGTATACTGTTTTTGTTTTCTCCGAAGGATGGTCGAATGTTGAAAGTAGCTGGTCAAATAAGTGTAAAACAACAGGAAAAGGCTTTTCCCTGCTTGGTTTATCCCAATATGTCCTTGAATGAATAACGTTTATCAAAATAGCTGTCTGCAAATGAGTGATACAGAAAATCAATTACTTAGTATCGTCATGGATAAGCCATCCATGTGACATATGCCCGTGTGCTGACAATACTTCACTGCTTGGACAAACAGCGAAAAGTGATATACGTCACCCAAATAGAAATGTAACTCTTCGATTATATGGGCTGAAAATAGAGCTATTGCTTTATTGATATCAAACTTCAGTAATGATTAGATATCATTTATCAGTTAGAAAAATCTTTATAAAATCACATACGCAAAACCATTGTATTTGGGCGTTGCCAAAATATGGATTATATACAGGTGAAATCAGAATGTATGTGTAACAGTGTAATGTGTGTAGCATGTGTAATATATGTAGGCCTATGCATCCACATTCACCCATAACCATGAATTAAGCGGGCTTTGGAAATGTCAGCCGCATGCATAATAATTATCATGCACTTCGTTTGAGTCTGTTGATAAAATATCTTTATCATACTAAAAGGGCTACGTGATATGACATTCTTATTTATTTATTCAGTTTATTGAGACATATTTATACAGGGTGGACATTATTAGTAGTCAGGCTAATTTTCATATGGGCCCTGTAGTGTTTTTGTTATATGAAAACAAACAGTCAAGTATATAGTACAGATGAAATGTAATTTTCTAATACAGATAAAAAACGTATCGAAGTTAAAACACATGTTTTTAAATTAAAACCCAATGCGACAATCAAATAGACATATATATTTACAAATTGGGAACCGAGGGCAATTTACGTAATTGTTAAAATTGTATGGGTATTTCGTATGGGTGCAGGCAGAGCGTTTCACAAGGTTTGGCCCACTCTAGAGATAACTCTTGACCCATTTTTAGTTTTTCATAGCTTTGTTTTTGAATTTGTGGACCGTAGATATTTTGAGCATTTCGGCTGAACGAGTAAGTCAGTTCTAGCAACCACTGTCCACTGCAATTTATTTGACAAGAGCTATAAGGACAGATTTCTCCGACGCATGATATGATAGAAGCATGACCTGCATATATGGGATATGTGTTGTTTTTTTTGGAAAACAGGCTACTGTCAAATACCACACCGAGGTTTTTGGATGATGCCGATAGATTTATTGACTCAGAATTAAGCATGGAAACGTATTTAGGAATATTTCCTGTCGACACACCATGCCGACACGCACATGAGTGACAGGAGCGTGTTTGTCTAAAAATAGAGCTAAGGACGGAATCATATCGTCTACAAGGTGGCCTGAAATACCCGCCACTGAAACAATAGAATTATAGAATACGCGTAGAAATTAGATGTGTTTGGTTCTAAAAAATGGCCATGATCTTAAGCAAAGTACTGCTTAAGATCGAAACATATGGGTATTTTATTGATTTTATGTTGTTTTTAGAATTGGGTTGTACAGATGTAAGTTGAAATCTCATCTAGTGGAATTATATTCTCTAGGAAATCCTAGAATTCATTAAAACATTGAGATGTACCGGTTTGAAGCCTAAATAAACAGACAACAAAATCAGAAACCGTGCAGAAATCGTTTTAAATTACGGCATAGGATGAATATCTGTTTTGAAATGGTCAGAAAACTCCTTCTGCTCGCTGATATGAACGAGGTTCATAAAAAACGATTAGCCTAGAGTTGAGATATCAGCTATCGTTGATTTCATTTCATCGACCCTTAACCATGTTTTTGTCACGACGACAATGTCCGGATTTTTAAATATTTTATACTCCAAGATATCAGAAGGGTTTTAATTGATCGCACATTGATTGTTGCTTTTTTTAGTTCTGTCATTTGAGCCCGGGGACCCGGATTTAGATACCGTATGCCTATACATGTGTTCCACAAATATTCTAATAGTTATTTCGGACCATAACATAATCTGCGGGACTATTTAGTATTGTACTGTATGTAGTACGGATAGTTTACCTATAATGTAGAAAACAGAGAATGAATCTCGGCACGGAGCACTCGCAATTCACGCAGGTAGAAGTTTCACCAGAATCAGCCCAAATCTGGCTGATTGTTGTAATGACTGACTGATCCACTTACGTGGTACTGACCTAGAATTGAAGTGGTGGTCTTCTGCCGACCTAATTTACCGTGACGTGTTTAGATGCAAAGATACATCCTGCTTGTTTTCACGTATCTCCCCTCCAAGAGCCATCGCCCACATTACAAATTATGCATCTTCAGTCTGGGACCTTCAAGTGGCTCAACGGTCCTAAAAAACACCTAAATCCTCTGAAAAGTTATCGAAAAAGGAGAGCGAGTGTAGGCCTATACCTGTCCAGAAACGACATTAGTCCAATGTTGCTTTAACCGTTTGCGACGCTGGCCCAACAATCATCACCGGGGTAACTAGGCCTACTCGTTTTTGCTGGTTGATTGATCGTATCCGATTCAGATTCGACATTATCTTTACTGATTTTGTGACTGATTTAACTGAGCAAGACAAATCATGTGGCATATCAAAATTAGAGCTGGATTATAAAAACGTTAAGTGAGTTACAGACTAGCTGATGAGCTCAGGCATAAGCAATGTTAACGCACTTGTCTAATTTGTCTGATCATGCAAACTGATCACACTAATCTGATGAGACACAAGCGTTCACACCATCATCATCGATTATTATCACTGCGGTGCATGTGATGTGACTTACGATAAAATAAAATAAAGTCTGATATTATGTAGTAGAATTTTGACTATGTTTTGAAATGCCCATGAAATATCAAATAAAAAACTGCGAATGTTATTCAAGAAAATCATGAAAATCACAAGAGCGAAAAAGAAGATTTACATCACTGAATATGGCGCTGACTACAATTTCGCACGGTCAGGGGAGAACGTCTTAGTGTCGGGCCAAACGTTCAGATGCTGGCCCACACTGAAAAGCACCATACAAAGAGTAGAGTCCTATTTTTCAAGCAAATGACATCCTCCGCACAGGCTCCGAAATTAATCATGACAATATATGTATGTCTCACCCATATCACACAAAGTAATAACTCATAGATATGCCTAAATGACATAATAAAATAAACTCTGTAAGTCTGTGAAATGTATCTATCAGCACTTCAAAAATAAGAATAAGTTTGAACGTGCTCCATTCTTTTTTAAAGATACTCGTTATCTGACACTTGGTACTTGTAACGTCCTGATTATACAGAAAACGTGTCTCACTACACTGTGATCGGGTTTGTTTTGGTGAGCCAGCATTGTTTACAAATTATCCAACTTAAACCCTTAATAACTCAGCAACCGGATGAGTAAATTAAAACACCATTCTCTATTATTTTGAACAAAATAAGCAGAACAGTTACTATTATGCAGCTTCAAGTTTATGTTATAAAGGGTGATATTTGAATGAGTTGAGTGTCATTCAATCAGCATTGATTGAGGTTAATTATGCAAAATACTTTGTGATCCAGTATTCAGTATATCTAACATGCTAGAAAATTTCCCGTACCACCCCGTACCGTCCCGTATCCTTCGAACCGCCACGCACCATACACACTGGCCCTATACTAGGAATCGATTCGGTAAGACGCTTCGGATAGATTTGTATCCTGCTAGACATGGGGTTCAAGCTTCCCAGCTGTATCCATATGCGTAGAGTCTACACCCGATCTACCCCTTAGACGTCACAATTGCTGCACAAATATACATGTTTTGATTTCAGGTGGCTTGCTAGTGACTCATCCCGACAAACACGATATATCGACCCTACATCACATTGATCTCCGTCACTGGAAAATATCAGATTGATTAGATGATTAAACCGAATCTCCATCACTGGGAAAGATCAGATTGATTAGATGATTAAACCAAATCTCCATCACTGGGAAAGAGCATATTGATTAGATGATTAAACCAAATCTCCATCACTGGGAAAGAGCATATTGATTAGATGATTAAACCAAATCTCCATCACTGGGAAAGAGCATATTGATTAGATGATTAAACCAAATCTCCATCACTGGGAAAGTGCATATTGATTAGATGATTAAACCAAATCTCCATCACTGGGAAAGAGCATATTGATTAGATGATTAAACCAAATCTCCATCACTGAGAAATATCAGATTGATTAGATGATTCAATCTAATCCCCATCACTGAAAAATATCAGATTGATTAGATGATTAAACCTAATCTCAGTCACTGGGAAAGATCACATTAATTAGCTGATTAAACCAAATCTCCGTCACCCGGAAAGATCAGATTGATTAGCTGATTAAACCAAATCTCCGTCACCCGGAAAGATCAGATTGATTAGATGATTAAACCAAATCTCCGTCACCCGGAAAGATCAGATTGATTAGATGATTAAACCAAATCTCCGTTACCCGGAAAGATCAGATTGATTAGATGATTAAACCTAATCTCCGTCACCCAGAAAGATCAGATTGATTAGATGATTAAACCAAATCTCCGTCACCCGGAAAGATCAGATTGATTAGATGAATAAACCAAATCTCCGTCACCCGGAAAAATCTGATTGATTAGATGATTAAACCAAATCTCCGTCACCCGGAAAGATCAGATTGATTAGATGATTAAACCAAATCTCCATCACTGGGAAAGAGCATATTGATTAGATGATTAAACCAAATCTCCGTCACCCGGGAAGATCGGATTGATTAGATGATTAAACCTAATCTCCGTCTCCCAGAAAGATCAGATTGATTAGATGATTAAACCAAATCTCCGTCACCCGGAAAGATCAGATTGATTAGATGATTAAACCAAATCTCCATCACTGGGAAAGAGCATATTGATTAGATGATTAAACCAAATCTCCGTCACCCGGGAAGATCGGATTGATTAGATGATTAAACCTAATCTCCGTCACCCGGAAAGATCAGATTGATTAGATGATTAAACCAAATCTCCGTCACCCGGAAAGATCAGATTGATTAGATGATTAAACCTAAACTCAGTCACCCGGAAATATCACATTATTAGATGATTAAACCAAATCTCCATCACTGGGAAATATCAGATTGATTAGATGATTAAACCAAATCTCCGTCACCCGGAAAGATCAGATAGATTATATGATTAAACCTAATATCCGTCACCCAGAAAGATCAGATTGATTAGATGATGACACCAAAACTCAGTCACTCGGAAATATCAGATTGATTAGATGATTAAACCAAATCTCAGTCACCCAGAAAGAAGAAATTTTGACCGGGTGTCAATACATTGTCAGTCCTGCATGCGTCCGGGCTCGACCCCCGCTGATCTTCAGCTGCGTGGAGTTTTCAGAGAAATATCCTTGTTCCTCTCAATGTGACTAGGCGATCACGTTGATGGCGGACTCGTCGGGATAAGGTTGAAAGGAGTGTATCGACGGTAAATTCACGCAGGGTGGCGACGCGCTGCACGCTCCACTCTCGTGAAAAAAATAATTTCAAGTAAGAGTATAGCGACCATTAAGAGCAGCATGAGGCTAGATTTCAAATTAAAGGCCGGAATAGGCCTATGTTTTCATAGAATCGTCCAGCCCCCTCCCCATGGAATTTAAATACACCTCAATTACTGTCTGTGTGGCTTTGGAGAGCAATGACGTCTTTTTTGACCCCATCGAACAAAGACAGAATACATCGGTTTTTATGAATACGTGTAGACCTACGTTGCAGACCGGGATAATATTCAATATTTTCCACCTGTGTCTAGCGTTCTGCCCAATATTATAATGCACATGTAACTGTTAACTTGTTATATGGCTATGCTGGTATGCTTATTACTATTTTATATTCAGCAAAATTGGTGTATCGTTTTTCAGACACATTAGTGGTAATGTCAATTATCCATAATTCAACCTTTAATGCTGGTACTAGAGTGCAATTGATTAAAATATCTCTCCATAAAAATTAAAAGTCTCGACACATTTCATATGTATTATGAGATTTGAAAATACTGATTACATCATAAATGTCTTTAAAATGAAACACAGTTAAAGTAATATCATAAATGATTTTGGATCCTACAGCTATTATCACCCTGATTATAGTGGAGTGGGCCATGTTATCAAATCGGAGAATTGAAATGTTCGTTTTGGTCACTATCAGATACTATGTTCTCTATGGTCTTGCCTTATAGATAAGCCTTTTCGTCAATTTATTTTGATATATAGTGCAATGAGTATTGTATTATATTGAACGTTCATATATACACGTTTAAGTACAACTAAATTTGCTGTAGATTTTCATCTAAATGTGTTCATAAATTAGTAAAATAATAAAGATAGACCTATATAAATCTCTACGAAGAATTGATTCATTGATTAAAATAACCATTTTGTATACCAATAGGATACTACATGGTGTATGTGTGGATATTAATTAACCATCTGATTACAAAAGGTGAATCACAATGATCACCTCTAGTGATCAAGGGTTAAGCGGATCCTTGTTAAGCAGTCGTTGAAGATCTTAAATGTCACATGTCCGCGATTGCCATTTCTTACGAAGATTAAAACTGCACATTGAACTTGATACTCGAGACATTCGGAAAATGTATTCGATATTTTTTTCAATTGACTTCATTCAGTGCAATAATACATAAAGTAAAGCTGTACAGATAATATGATTATGTCATATTTAGACTAACATAGCTTATAGAGTAATACAATTTATTTTTTGTAGAAGTTTAGCTTGCGTTGTCGGCTGACCAGCTGCCCATGGAAAAACACTAGATGCACCTTTTCGATGTTTGCTCGCCGGCATCGGACTGATTAGTGATCTACAAACCTCTGCGCGCCACTTCTAATACGTTTTTTATGGTCACGCTATAAAAAAAGAAACAATTTAAAATTGTAATCGCTGCCTGCTTGGACAGTGGAGGTCGTGTGTGCAAACCCAACTCTGACTTTTAAGTTTCAAAGAAACAAAATGTTTCTTTTCTGCTCACTTTTAAAGATTCGATATTGTGGAGAGTCTCCGTGACCGAGGAGTAGCGAGCCTCAGACCGTCAGGGCTCGAATTTCGAATTCTGTGTCTGGAGGGCAGTGTCATCTCATTCATCTCACCATTCTCATGAGGTTCTCCTGACCCAGTTTAGCCTATATGTGCCAAAAAGTGGCCTAAAAGCCCATTCATTTCATTTCATTTATATGACAGTTTGCACACGATATGACGAGAATGTTTATAATGCTGATGGCAGGTAAAGTTTGTACTTTTTGTACACTATTTCACCAGAACGTTAATACGCCATGGTGATGTATGCACAGAAGACGGTAATATACAGCGTTTAATGAGTGGCAACCAAACATGGTACGCCTCTCAGGCGTCGATGGTCTGCACATGTATAATCAGTGGCTCGTTTTACTGCCGCTGGCCACCAAACCAGAATAAGCCACACTCACCCAACGATGGCTGACAGTTAGACCAACGTCTGGGACGTTGGTCCAACTGTGAGCCATCGTTGGGAATGTGTGGAGGGAAGTCATGTACTTAGCTGTGTCACGGTGTCTGTTTGTGCAGACCTAAGACACTCCGGATCCATAACAACCAGAGAGTCTGGAGCGGCGAGGACGTTGGATAAACGTTTACCCAATGCAACCTTGTACAATATTAGCACATTTGGTGAGTAACAACCGGAAAGCCTCCCTCAATGGAATCGCACTCAGTTGAAGGTCTGTCCCTGTGTCGCATAGATGCTCACTTAACTAGTCGAAACTGTATTATGAACCTAGGCCTACTGCATCTTCGCTGTAAGATATAACATATTTAATTGGTAACATTATGGTCCTCATACACATGATACAGCTGCAATGTATATAATTATATAAATATAGGCCTAACTAAGCTATATGCCTAGCTATAAAAATGGACATAACCGAGGAGATAATTATTAAAACGCAATCAAAGTCGTAGTTTGATTTATTGTGTATATATTAAACACTTTCCGAATCTACCAGCAGAAAAGAAAACCAATGCTGGCCTAATGTCAGCCCATCGTCTATGACGCTGAGATAACATAAAGCCAGCATTGGTATCGCTGAGGCATTACAATTGCCCGAGTCCTGCTGTTTGAGGGACGCGTGATACGTTGTCACGTTGTCCCACTCTGGGAGTCTAACATAATAGTGTTATACTAAAACTAATCTTAATTACTTTTGCTTTCATCTTTTGTATGTGTGTTTAAAGGCATGTTCATACTAAAATCTAGATTTTACCAGATTATTTATCTAAGCGAGGAGTAACGCGTTACCCGGGTAATCGTTATAGTGTACTTATTATTGAAAAAAAACGAACTGTTTTAGGGATATACCGATAACAGCCTATGAAGGACTGTTGGATGTACAGATATAGAGTGAGTGACTAGCCTATGTGAGTGAGTGAGTAAAAATTGTTTCACGTCTTTTTCTGCACATCATGGCGACTACACTGCACAGTCCAGGCCTTTGAACAACACTGTATATGCACAACCTTGATGAAAAACATTCGACCCGGCTGAGATTCGAACCAAGTACCTCGAGTTTCGAGCTGTAGTCAAATTGGAGCGAATGAGCCATCGTTGCCGGCCAGCTGGGTAGAGGAGTGGGCGAGACTGTTGGACGTGCTCAGGTTACTAGCCCTGCCCGGACGATGTCTCGGTGGAGTTAGTAGTTCCCTTAAGAGCTGGGGAAGTCACCTATCTAGTGGGCCTTCCCAACAAACAAGAGACGTTGACCCAATGTTGGTTTAATGTCGGCCCACCGTCTTCGACGGTGGGCCAACATTTGGTCAACGTCCCGTGTTTGCTGAGTAGTCACCATGTCCAGTTCAATACTGGGCCGTTGCTGTACGACATCAGTTCAGCATTGACGTCATGCAGCATTGAGAAGACAGCACACAAGTAGAATTGCAAGTGCTATTGTGAGTGAAGCGGCAACAGCATTTGGCTGTCGGGGTACTGCCATCTGACTACATGCAGAAGATCCATTGCTCATTGCATTTTCCAGCGGCTGGCTGGCTGGCCCAGCAGCGCAAGTGTTCCCTGCAGATAACGACAGTTGGCGGATAGATAGCGCCACCGACAGCCGTCTATCATGTCCTAGTGGAGGCACATTGTCACCATATGGAAAAACTCCCCCAATGAGGGTACACCTAACACTGCTAGCAATAACTGACTTAAACAGGTGGTTCAACATCCAACACAGTTTACATCCTTTTTCCACCCTGAGAGAATACAAGTCTATGGATAATCACTTTGCTCACTTTGGGATGTCAGCTCACCGTATTTGTATAATAATACGGTGTATTATGAGCAGTCTGGCAACGACACGCAATATCACATAGGGGCTATGTGATCAAGTAAGTCAGTTAATATTATACAATTATTTAGCAACTAGATTGATTATTATATGTTAACTTGTAGGCAGAGATCACATTATTGAGGTGGAAAAAAGATATTTTCTCAGCACTAACTAGATCGATTGATAAAAAGGCTGAATAACTAATTCATAATAAATCTGCGACAATTATCTGCGCTTATACCCGGTACATAAAACTCCTAATATTATATTATTATGAAAAGGTTCCAAAACGACTGTACGCTTGTCATGAAAATGCTATATTTTAAAAGTGAGCACTGTATGCATAGGCTACTTTGTCAACAAAGGCACACAGGTACACCCTGATTGACCTGTATGTAACAATCCTCTCATGGCTCTATCACTAACCACCAGTATTTGTTTGCGATTTCGGGATAGCATTCTGTTTATATCCCGATTGACAGGACATAATAAACCAATGCTGGATAGATGCTAGGTGGTCATCGTCTGTGATAAAGCCCCAACACTAATCCCAAACCTAATCATATGCTGACTACAGTCGAAGACAAGTTGTGATACTCAACGAACACTTTTGCCATGGAAACTTATCACTTATCAAACCATACAATACACATTTGTCTGGCTGAGACATGTCATCAGAGTACTTTCGCAGTGTATAATAAATGAACTGAACAAGTATACATATCGTAAAAAACAAACCATACAGGTGATTATCATGATTTGATGGTCTATAAGTTCAAGTCCGTCTGTACCATGTGTACCAAGTACATGCTGCAAATTAGCTAGGGCCTTTAGAATCGTTAAAAGTTGCGGCACATAGAATCTGGTAATGCTTAATTGAACCCCAGAAATAAAAACTAACAGGATTACATATTGTGTATGTTTTTATCTGTCGCAAACATCACTTGAAGGGACAATACTTTCCCAAAGTTTAAATCTAGTTCACCATCAGCATGTTGACTTTGTGACAACCCAGTGGCAAAATTGACTCAACATCGATCAAAATTAGGAAAATATCGGTATATGATACTCAAAATTCACCAGGGTAGTGCCTGTGTGTCAAGCCCCCACATATTAAATGAATAGAAAATCTTGATTAACACCTAAATTTATATTTTTTCAATTGAACCCCCCCCCTTTTTTCAAAATTCTTGACCCGCCCCTGCAACCTTGATCAATGCTTGTGTCACATTAACTGATTAAGTTGTTTGATAATCTCATGATAAGTTTTAGAGTTACCGTACTGCGGAATAATAATACATAAATTATTATTAAGGACCGATGCTTGCTGAAGTAGGTGATGGACGTTGTTTCACGGTTGGTTTAACCTCTATTACGTTGGTCCAGCAATGAACGTGTTGAGCAATGAAGACATAACATCCTCTCAAGAGCGAACAGACATTGTATTAGTATGAGACAGGGTGGTCCATGCAGACTGTTCATGAATACTTATCCCGTTGTGGAGGTGAAAATACCCCCATGGTAATCCAATACAGCAGTTTACTTAATAAAATGGCTCAGTCTAATACTATTAGACAATAGTTACATTTGATCATAGAGTGACCAACACTATTCTACTGTACGCCCTATGATTTGAACACCAAATAATGATAGCAAGAATTCTGGTGCTTACACAATCTGATGTGTAAATCATATGAAATTACAAAATAATAATTTTAACATATTGTTTCATTAATTTATTCGGTCGGTTGAATTCGACTTGATAGCTGAGTGAAGGTTTTTTCAGTTCAGTGAGCTAAGCGACGTATATGTTAAAAATGCATTAAAACAAATAGTCCATCAATTATCAGGTAATTGCAAAAATGAAAGTTGCATAGACAGCACACTCATACTCCAGCCATTTGAAAATTTCGGAACATTGTATAGATGCATAACCTCATCATTCAGGCTGTCGGGTCCACAGCCAAATGGAATGAGCAACCGCTAAATCCTGTTTACATGTTGTAGGTAGGCCTATGTAATCTCTACAATATTTGTTTTCGTTTGTAATGTCACGACTGCCTTGAGAAGTGCACTCAATACAAATATTATGGGGAGCGTCCGTGACTGAGCAGTAGCGAGCTTGGCTTCAGACCGCCAGGGTTCAAATTTTGAATCATGTGTCTGGAGGGCAATGTCATCTCATTCATCTCACCATCCTCAAGAGGTTATCTTGGCCCAGTTTAGCCTATATGTGCACACATGTGTCTTAAAACCCCATTCATTTCATTTTTGCACTCGATACAGATTGCTCTTTTTGTATTATTGTAGTTTGTATATTGTGTTGTTGATTTTTAATTTCACGGAAGGCTCGGCACGATGATTGAGGTTACAACAGGAAAGCCGCTAGTCGAAATCAAATAAGAACGGATGACGTTATGGGATTAGATCGCTCGGAAGATATTAGATGAATTCAGCTGAGTTAAGTGAATGACATATCAGATCAATTTGAAGATACATTATGTGAAGGAAAGGCCCACCAGACACTACACGGTGATGCGATGTTGGTTTCAAGTTGGGTCAGCGTCGTAGACGGTTGACCAACATTGAACCGACATTGGGCGAACTGTTGTGGGGTGTACGGTGGTGTTTCTTATAAGCATGGTGCAAGTCAGGCGTGCGGAAAATCGTGGAATGGGAGCGGGATTTCACAGTCGACTGAAATCTTTTTTAAAACGCCCCAAGCTCATGTGTCAATTTAACAACTAAATATTAGTAAATGTTATTAAATTGGAAGTTCGGAAGCTAGTATTCGGAAGCTAGAAAGCAGAATTAGAAAGTTATAACTCGGAAGCAAGAAGTCAGAAAACAGAAAATTGGAAATTAGAAGGCGGGAAATCCTTACTGGGCTATTGTATTAGCATTATTATCGAAATTAAGAAGTCAGAAGTCGAAATTGGTAGTCAGAGCTTTCTTAGTTTTTATATCGCGTCCTCACTTCAACTGGATACATCGGATGCACTATATGAATACATATCGGATATATATCGGATACACTATGACGTGCTTTAATTGGTGCATAGGTATGGGAATTCAATATTACCTACCATGTTTGCTATACTGGTATATAATTTGTCCTCGAACCATCATTTTATTATGATATTGAAATTTTATGCTTGTCCGGAATTCATCATCAAATTATATAGTCATACTGTCATCAATCATTTAAAGTTATAACATTTACATTGCTGTTAATAGCTTATGATAATAGCAGAACACGATTGATGTGACAAGGGGCCATGCATGTGTGGCACACAGCCAGGCATGCGTACTCACGATGATGGATCCGCTTTAATTTCAAAGTGATGGAAAATTACATAAATTTAATATGAAATATAATTTTAAATGTCATAATCTGAAAGGGTTAAATAATTGGCCATCGATCTAGGTATTATCATATGCGATTATCTTATAAGGTCAAAACATAATGCAAAAGTGGTTGATGGGGAGGTCGATTATCACATCAAAAGGTCACATCTGATTGAATTGTGTAATACGAGAACACATAGACATGGTAGAGGTCAGGACAGGTAGGTAAAAGGCAGTAGATGCGTCATGTACTTGTGGTTATCTTCATCATATCTTCAGCATATTTATAATCTTTACTGCGTTTTGATTCTACAAAGCAGCATCACAGCATAACTGACGAAATCGGCCATTTAAATCCGACATATTTGATTATTTGTATTTACTAAAATATATTTATACAGGGTGTATAACGTTACATAATTATTAGTAAAATGATTATGCTATTTTTATAAATTCTATGTTATTATGTAGGCTATATAAAATTTAAAATACACACAATCTGATAATCATAGCGACACTTAAAGTTAAAGTATTTGGCATTACCGTGGTAATACAAGATACCTACACTCAAAATCAATGTAAAATTTAAAAGCAGCATCGCCATGATAATTGAGTAAAATATATGTTTCCGACTCAAGAAATAAAATGAACGGGGTTTTAGGCCACCTTTGTTCACACATAGGTTAAACTGGACTAGGAGAACCACCCGAGTGTGGTGAGATGAGTGAGCTGACAGACACAGGATTCGAAATTTGAGCCCTGGCGGTCTGAGGCCGAGCACGCTAACTCTCGGTCACGGAGGCTCCTCACAATATAGAGCGATCTCCTACTTTACAAGCGGGCAGCTGTACCCACTGCACCAGCCCACCCCCACCCCCTACACACACAACAACCAGAGCTAAAATAACCAAACAGAGGTAAAAAATCACTTTGGAAAAGCGTAGAAACCTAAGTGGGACATCTATACTTTCACACATTGCTAGTCATACATAAAGTAACACAACAGTCAACAGAACACCTTACATGGTCAATTGTATATTTTAACTTCTTTCTTAATCAACCATCTATAAATGAAGCTGGAGAGAAACTTCTGTTCCATCTCTAGCTGCATATTTTGAAATGTTTTGATAATGTCATTAAGCAATGTATTACTCTCATTTTGCATAGCATTACGATGGGGAATACGTGTTTTTAAAGAATATGTATTTATAGTGCCATGTTGTATTTAAGTATTTAAATAAATTATTTCCAAGCGAATAAACGTAAACTAATTTACAGATTGAGGCAGAAAGCCGATTCCAGACAAGGGTCGCTGTGCTCAAGACTTAACAGCTTTGTTTACTTTAGGTACAGAAGTTTATTGTCTGGAATCGATCTGGTGGACCGACATGCACAAAGTAGTCTCTTCGTTGTTTTATATTTAACTATCTTCAATATCTGACAATAATAATATCAACACGGCTAGTGTCTCAATTAAATTTTTTTATAATAGATAATGGTGCTGCACGGTTTAAAAATTTGTCCATCGAGGTTAAACAATAATCAATGTGAGATTGTACTGGAAAGATTAGTATTTTATAATATACTCAAATGGAACGATCTGTCTGAACGAGTCAGTAACCCACAATCAGCTGCAATAATTACAAAGTCATAGCATATTATATTGAGTTATGTCAAGAGTCAGGCATGTACATGTAGGGCATATGCAAGGCATGTCGGGCATGTAGTTCGTCAATGAATATCAGAAATAATAGAGGGCCCAAGACTGCACATTGATGTACCCCCACTGCTAAATTATTAAATGACGAGATATTTCCATCAACATCAACAGCTTGTGTACGATACTGGATAAATGAACAAACCAAAGTAGTTCTGAATTTTGAATACCATACTTTTCTACCTTTCATGTTTGCGCTGTTTAGGTTATCAAGTAAGTGATCAATTAGGTTATGGGTTGCAGTAAGGTTAGAGTGGTATTTACGTAAAGCTGATTGGCTACAGGTAGATCAAGATTTCAAAGTAATCTAACAGTTGTATGTTGATGTAAAAAGATGAAACTACTTGACCCCCCCCCCAAAAAAAAAAAAGGTGTATTGTTGTTGTCGGACGTATGATAGAGTAGGCCATTGTGCAACAACAACAAAAAATGTCAAGTGTTCGGCAGATAATTGACATTGTTGACTACTGTTAATTTAAATACAGATCTTATAGATATTTAGATGCACTGTAAGCTTAACAATTGGCCCAATTTTACACAATCAATATCAACCAAACTTGCAAAGTGTTGTATGTGACACACAGCTGAGTAGCACATAATGGTGGGGAGGTACATGTAGTTGTATTTAAATGTCTGCAATACGGTATGGTGACAGTCGCTAGAAACTGGGATACACAACTTCAACAGTTTGAAACGTGGGAGAGGCTATTGTCTAGACATCGTTCTGTTTGCGCATCCTGAATCAACATAGTCGCACACCGTTAAAACTGTACAAAATTATCCATTCTTTGTTTTATAAATCACAACTATATGGGGCCGTTTAACAATTACGTAACGTCTAGGCGATGCGTTACGGACCGTAGTCAACACAACGTTAAAAAGCGTTACGAAGGGGAAGGGGCTTGTCAAAAATCTCTCAAAAAAGCGTTACGTAATTGTCGAACGGCCCCTATGGTATGCCCATACTATTAAACAAACCATGTATCGAAAAAGATTAAAGTGCCGAATATTAAAGAATTGTAGAACTCTATAGGTGGCGCCACTATACATGGTCTTGATCTTAAAAAAACAACTTGCAAATGTTGAAACCGATCAGTGAAATCAAAACAGTTAAAACATCATCATTATCACAGCTGTAGGCCGTACTATCTGACTATGTAGAAATAGTTACGGGTATGACAAACATGTCATGTAAGCCAATATCCCAGTAAACACAAAGCAATTGTATAACATTGTATATACATTGTTGACCAACGTCGAATACGTTGGACCGACGTTGTATAAATGCTATATAAATGTTTTGTGTTTACTGGAATGTTATTTGGTGTTATGTCACACATCGGGTTTAATGTTACCCAAACTGACATATTATATAGTGCCTATATTCTGTTTAGCTATAATATGCATGTCTACCATACGGCCATTTAAGTATAGTGAACATATACATGTATTACTAATACAGCGAAATTCTACCTGACATAGTTATCATGGTTATATTTACCCATATACATACTACATAATGAACAAAGCATACCATAGTTATCATGGTTATATAATTAAGCCATATACATACTACACAATGAACGAAGCATACCAGACATATACCAATTTTAAGTGAACGTAGGCTATTATTTTATGCAGATTATGCTTTTAACAATTAAAATAATATATAGAGGAAGAGTTTTATATGATTATGCGTTCTAGGTTTTTGAAGAAAAAAATACTATTATCAGCATCCTGTTTAGCAAGACAGGTGGCATATCTCTATTCTGGAGTTATTGTGAATTCCTGCACAGGATTGTTTGGGTTCCGGCTTACGTCACAACCTACATCGCTGAGCGTTACAGTCACAACCAGGCGCCACTCAGATGGCTTACCGTGTCTTGTTTTATGCATTGGATTGCTCATTTTTCCCCGTACATATCCGACATTCCGCGACCTCTGTCAAAGAATACAACATCCAGTGGCCATTTTGCAACAGTCAAGAATAGAACAAGTGGGTTACAGGGCTTTCAATCTACCACGACACCCAGTTATAACGTTACTTATATTTACACAAGCGTGGGACTCTGTAGTAGCTTACGCGTGCGTGCATCACGACAGTCAGTGTCTTGAGCGGTTATTATATTGCTGATATTATTGTCAGTGCATGTTTCTGGGATAATATTGCCGGCCTTCGGCCTTGCTGGAAATACTGTCACGCAAGAAATCCAGCTAAACTGGAAATATATCCGGCAAATACTCCAGTCATGAAAACACAGATTTCTCAATGTTGTGCCACCGTTGACCGACGCTGGCACAACATAAAATCATCGTCTTGTGGTTGGTGGGACGTTTCACACCAATTATTTTAGGGGCCCTTTTGTAAAGATATATCTTCCATACCCCTGCAGTCGGCACACCGAAGGTCACAGTTCCTTCCCCAATTATATACACTATGCGTATGATTGAACACAAATTTAGATGATGCTATCAGTTATAACTTCTACGTTCTGATAATCTGTAATTTATTAAAACCTAGCTCAGAAATATATAGTTATCAGCATAAAAATGGGACCTTGTTTTTTGTGGGACCTTGTTTGTGTGTTTTTGTTACGCAAAATCTTATTGTTAAAAGCATTATCGAGGACACAATATAATTCCAATCAAATTCACATTGTATTTTGAGTAGTAGGCTACTTCTATTGCGATTATAGGCTTATGTTTTAGATGTGTGATTTGCAAAAAGTGACAAAATGTATTTATAAAATTATATTTGTTTTGATCAGCATAGCTTAGGCACGCCTTTACGCCAGATAATGGTTAAGAATCTTGAAACTGTTTTAATTCAATTGTATAACATTTCCAAGCAAATATAACACTATTTCTAACACAAGTGAGTGGGACGTATTGAAAAAGAAACACTACAAATATCACTTATTAATACATAATTTGCGTAAATGTAAATATTGAACATAATCATGCCAATAAATCATGATAATAAGACATATTTATAAATTTACTCAATATTTGGATGATGAAAGAAAACAAAACTCTAGTCCTACTTGTAATTTTAAAAATTAGTTGATTTAGCTCTTTGTTTACATAAAAATTATGCGGGAACATAATCTCCAACTTCACCAAATTAATAATTTTGGTGCAGTTGTAGGGTGGGGGCCCTTGTTAAAGCTGCGTGCTTGGAAAGTCGGAGATCGCGGTTTCGAACCCCACTCTGGCATTCAAGCTTCAAAGAATCCCCCCGCTCACTCGTAAATATTCAATTTTGTGGGGCGCTTCTTTTGACCGAGAGGTAGCGTGCTCGGCCTCAGACCGAATTTCGCATCCTGTGTCTGAAGGACAGTGTCATCTCATTCAACTAAACATCATAAGGAGGTTCTCCTGGCCCAGTTTAGCCTATATGTACGCAAACGTGGCCTAAAACCCCATTAATTTATTCAATTTGGTGCAGTTGTACTGGTGGGGAGCCTCCGTGACCGAGAGGTAGCGTGCTCGGCCTCAGACCGCCAGGGCTCGAATTTCGAATCCTGTGTCTGGAGGACAGTGTCATCTCAATCATCTCATCATCCTCAGGAGGTTCTCCTGGCCCAGTTTAGCCTATATTTGCGCAAAGGTGGCCTAAAGCCCGATTCATTTATTTCATTTTTTTAGTTGTACTGGTATTCTATACATTTTTGTACCTTCATCTTCAATGCTGTTATTGTAAATTGGTGTTTGAATGCGATACTGAATATTATATGCCACGGCCCTTGTACAACACAATAATTTATTATATGTATAATATGTTTATTGTAATAAAAATAATCCTGATAATTTGTACGGTCACACCCGTACACATGTACCACTATGGTTATAAACATGTAGTAGGAGTACTCATCACCCTGTGTATTTTTGTTAATATTGTTATGCTATATTTAAAATAAAAGCTGGCATTGACATTTAAATGTCAATGAACACAACCATTTAAATACCACAAAGAGGTCAGCTCGCCTGGTGATTTTTTAGTTGCTTACTGCCGAAAATTACTTATAGAAAATTGCCAGTAGAAATACATTTTGCCGAAATAAAAACATTTTTGCTTAATAGTGGTTCGTGTTCGTCTTGATATGCCTTATTCGTTAGTTATTTTATAGTCAAGGCAGCTAAGCAGGAAATCATTATATTACGCGTGATGGTGTAATTCCCAGCATACGAAAATATTGAAACAATGTTGGTGTGATGCTGGGCCAGCATTGTGGACTCTGGCCTCTCATCGCCCCAACATATATCCACTGCTTGCTGGTATATCATATATCAGCAGTATGGCCTATAGGACCTATATACCATCTCTAATATGTTTAGCGAGATATCATATTACAATTTGTCAGGCAGCGGTTGTTTTAGTAGATGTTTCATCTTTCACTTACGACTGCAAATCAATAATGTAAAATTACTAGATTAAAAATATAATAACAATACATTTAGGTATGAGAAATGACTTTGACAAGTTTCATCAAGGCAGATAATCAACATCATTGATTTTATGTTTGATGTGTACATGTATTCGAAATCAATACAAAAATTGATGTATTCATGTTTTAGGGAAGCTATACTTGGACAGTCATTGCTGACTCAGCTCGTAGTCCCATATACTGAGTAAAGTTTACTGATAGTGAATTACTACATCATGCCATGTTGTGTATTATTATCTGTAACCAGAATCTGGTTGGGTAACAGTGTCATGCAAGCCAATAGGAAATGCTCACTTGAAAAGTAAGCATTTACGGCCATTTGGCTTTGCGCTGCAAAACACGCCTCCTGTGAGATGCAATCAAAGCATCTCGTCCCTTACTGATGCTGCATCCCTGACCGACAAACAAAAAAACGCTGGTCTACATTATATACATGTTGGGCCCTAATTGGTCAGTATTTCTCACCAGCTGGACACTTGTCGTGATGCACACGCCGATGCTGTATTGGTTGACGCTGCCTGCCATGTTGTCGCCAGTTTGACATTTGCCTGCAGGATTCTGGCAGCGTCCAGCAAAGACAGGTTGCTGGTCAGGACAGCGGCGCCTTGGGTGGGAAGATCTGTGGGTCGATGTCGTTATCTGGTAGCTTTCTACTAAGAATTTGCTTTAGTAAGCCAGTTGTATCAGTTGTATGCATAATCTCCTCACGTGACGGCAATCACTTATCCAGAATCAGGATCAGCGATGATACAGAAACAGAAGACAACAGCTGCCTGAAAAATACAGGTCTCACCTGGCCACAAGCTAGGCCTGCGAGAGGAATGCTATTACCAACACGTACTAGTTTCTGTTGGCTTCTACTTACCACACCAAAGTTGTTTTTTTAACAGCTTGCTCAACACATCCTATCTACCATTCTGCATGAGGAGGAGCTGACCCCAGCATGATATACAACCTGACACAGTTTAAATGGTTAAGGATTAACTTACCTGAAACAATATACACTGAGGTCTTTCATTTCTGTGAGTATAGTTGTCTATTGTGATAAATGTGGTAGACAAATTACTTAATTAATTTAGGTTCTGCATTGTTATCAAACACTGTTTGATAAAACAATAAACAGAATAATTTAAATTTGTCTAATTGGATGGAATCAAGAATACTTGAGGGATTGTATTCTTGATAGAAGTCCTACTCCGCGGAGTGTACTCGGTCTGGTTGCTTTAGGGTGAGTCATTAGGGTGTACTTTATCCGTCTACAGGGATATAGAAGCCATCTGTGTCCGGTATGTTCTGTTTTTCCTCCACGTATTCCCGCCGCCTGGTTATGGGGATTCCATACAAATGTAATAAATATCCAGATCCAATTGGCTCGGCTATGAAAACTTAGATGTGCTTACCTGGTTTATCTCTGTGTATGCCGTCAGAAGCAGGGATAAATCTGTTGGGCGGTTATATACTTACCCACATGCATGTATTTCTACATAAATAAATTGTGTAAAATATACTTAATACTATAAATCTATTTATTACTTTCCATGATTGTTTCTGAACGGTATATTATGAGGAGTAGGCACACATAGAGATTTGAGAAATAATTAGACAAAATCAACTGGATGGTATATTTGGTTTTATAGTGTTTTGGAAAACAATGATTCATGCTCTAACCCGTAACATTGTAAAATCATGCTATACCCACCTGAAACTGAAACGCAAGTTCAAATGAGTAGGCTACCAGAGCGATGGCTTCTTAACATGATGTACAATACATTCAATTAAATTTATTGATTTATCAACAAAGCCACAATATTAAATTCCATAGTGTAATATATCATGCCTACAATAGACTTGATTTATTACTGGGTATTTTATCTAAGCAAATTAATAATACGCCCATGTATTCGCATCACAACTATCGAAAACCATGTTGCATGAGAACATTAAGTTATTATAGATTATTAAATCCCCCAAACATATTATATGAAATAACAATACGTGGTAGTAGGCCCAGACAACGAAAAATACTTTTCTTCAACAAACATTTCTTGATGTGTTAACTACATTATCTATGTCATTCTTGAAGGCCGGGTTGACAGGGAATAATATTTCCGTCCTGGCGAAAATAATGTGATGGGTAAGGAAGTCCAGCTGTGCTGCGCAAAGCAACATATGCTTATTTTTCAAGTTAGCAGATACTGCCTTTTGGCTTTGCAGTCCAGTTGTATGGCTGGGAAACTAGGCCGGGATGACATGTGCAATGAGTATCTACTCAGCAAACACGGGACATTTACCCAATGCTGTTTTAATGCGGGCCGACGTCTTCGACGTCGGCCCAACATTAGAACAACATCGGTTAAATGTCTCATGTTTGTTGGGTAGTACAGCCCACAAGTACAGGCAATAACTGCAATGTTAATAACTTGGGCAGCACGTCATCGCCGGCTAGATTGGCTGAGCACACAGCACTGGGGGCTGTACAGGGCAATCTGATTGCTCAACTCCTGCAGTAGTCTTCTCTAGTGCTGCTCTGTTTACTGGGCGTTATCAACAACGTGCACCCTCCGATACTTGTGAAAATATAAAGCGCGAAACTATTACGGATACACGTCAATGGTGCGCGAGCGGGATGTCTTAAAAGTGGGGTGTTAAGGTGGACGTTAGATCAAGATTGACTGAAGATTGGGATAACGTCATTGACGTTGACCCAACGTTCATCAACCCAGACAGACAAATTTAATCTGCGCGGGTACTCCAGATTGATTATCCATCATTTAGACAGTAACTTTGTTTTTTATTTGAGGTGCACGTGTCAAGCCTTCATTTCGAACAGATGTGGAACGGGTAATGTGTCATTGCTCAACCACAGACAAACCACGTTGATCTATTCCTCTTTTCCCCTTGTAATTTTAAGTGATGGACACCGGGACCGTATATGAAGATATATGCGACTTTAGATGAAGAAGCGTATTTCGTTAACATAGTACCTTTATTTAAACGTTATGATTGTGCAGTAAACGGACATTAGGTAGTTTATGTATCATTTGACGTCATTATTATAGTTAGTTGTGAGAGCAACTCAACGGCCTTGAAGACTGTGACCTTGTCGATGAGCTCGATGATTGGAGATTCATTTGGTCTGAATTTTTCCCTTCGAGAAGTAGAAAAAGTAGCGATGTTAAAACACATCTCCTCCTGGGGTGATAGTATTAGCCCCCCATAGGGAAAATTTATGGTGTATGTATATGAGCCGGCTGTGACTGCAGCAATGCCGCTCAAGCCATAGTTTTCAAACAAAAAAATGACGAGACATCCCTATGGACGCTACCATCTAAGATTAAGATTAAGATACTAGTATTAGAATTGTGTTTAATCCATTAGCCGCCAAATTATTAAATCTGAATTTTCACCCACTTGAAGTTGTGTCTCTCTGACGCGATCCACAACTTCAAGTGAGTGAAAATTATTCAGATTTGACAAAATGGAGGTCAACTCTTTTCAAATCTTGCTGGTTGACGTCACATTTTATGTTTAACTTATTTTAAATGTCGTACTTAATGTGCTAATTAAAAATGAAAACACGAATATATGCGGCACCAGCGGTTAAAGGTTTAAGTTAGAGCATGCACGTGATGTCACTGTTGTTGGCCTATGCAATGACTGACCTTCCTGTTCTCAAGCATCTCTAGATGTCACATGGTCAATCCAAGTCAGTAGGCCTAACAATATTTAGCAGTTAAATCTCCCATTTCAATTTCCATATATATTCATTTTTGGCGTTTAGCAGTGTTTATATCAACGGCGAAAGACCATTTCAAAAACACGCAAGTTTTGAAATTGCGTGTTATGACGTGAATCTCGTAGTAACGTGGAATATCTGAAGCCTATCCCCAAATCAATTAAAAAAATCAGTTGTGCTTAATCCATTAGCTACGGCAAGTGTGAATTGATTGATACAGTAGAAGGATAAGTAGGCTACATTAAAGTTGTTGAATACACCAATATTTATTGAATACACCAATGTTTATATCAATCAGATTAAATGTATATTTCAATGTATTTCTCACCTATGTTTGCAGACAAGTGAGTCACATCCAGCTGACATTGAAGTCTCCACGGATAACCAGATCGAGTTGTAGGAGGTTGCATTAGTTGCTTGACCTCTCATCTTATCCTGGGCAGGTAGAGTAGGGTCGACCCCGGGGATGACCCGCATCAAGGCACCTGGTATCATGGGCGCCCTCTACGAGGACGTAGAGAAATTCTTCGGAGACATCTTTGCGTGGTACGGTCGTATCGTAGCGCGCTACCCGGTGCCGTTCGTATTGGTGCCTATGCTGGTATGCGGGCTGATGGGGCTAGGGTTGTTCAGGTTAAGCTATGAGACAGATCTGGAGAAGCTCTATACCCCCATAGACAGCCTGGCACACCTACACCAGGTCACCATACAACATCTGTTCCCAGACACACAGACTCCAGAGTTCTACCCACACCAGCAAGTGAGAGGTCCATCATACGCCAAATTACTAATCACATTCAAGAGCTTTCACACTCGAGACGAAAATGTTACTACTAGTTTCGGAAACATCTGTGATTATGAAATCTTGGCAGAGATTACTGATGTTGTTAATCTCATACAAGCTATGAACGTGAGTAGCCAGAATGAGACGTTTACTTATGATGATTTGTGTGCTCGTCGTCACGGTGATTGTGTGATGGATGGTGTAGATATGGTGGGGTGGGCCAGCACCGCAAACAAGGGATGTTCATCTTCGCCTCCTAAAGGATACAGCACCATCAGGTACATGCCTTCTGACAGAGCTACTGACACACCTGACCAACCAATGTTATTCACAATGGGTAGCAGCGGTGAACACACACATCAAACACGAGTAAAAAGAGAAGATTTGACTTCCAGGGCTGATGATTTAACAGAGTCTGTTACTAATAATATATCTGAAACAACCGTAATTGTCACTCCGGTGACAACTCTTGTCACACCATTTCATCAATATCTGACGCATGCAGATGTAGCTAAATGGGAGTCATCTTTATATAACATGGAACTTGTGGATGGCTGTCTGGCAGCTGAAGGTGTAAAACTGACATTTTATTTGGACAGTGCAAACGTTCACAGCAAATCCTGGGAGAATATGTTCATCAGTAGAATGCGGGCAGTTAGATCACACCGTCTGGATATGGCATTTTCTACCTCAGAATCTCTCAACAATGAAATGAGTACACCAGTGGGAGATGACACTCGTTATTTCATCATAGCTATAGGGATAATGTTTATATTCGCCACCATTACAGGAAGTGGTGGGAATTGTGTGACAAATCACGTGACTCTGGCATATGCTGGTGTGATAGCTGCATTGCTGGCCATTGTGGCTTCGTTTGGATTTCTCAGCCTCTGTGGACTTCCTTTTGTCAACATTTGCGGAGTTATGCCATTTATGGTACTTGGTAAGTTAGTTTACATTCTTATGCCTCTTATTCTTTAGCTTAATATGGAACCATGTTTAGGGCAATCATTGATTAAAGAACAGGCTGCCAGCCATACCGCTAATAATTTACAGAGCAACCAGCGGATGCGTACATCAGTATATGGTGGTTTACATGATACTGGATCATAGATTTATTCTGGTCATCCGGTAATTGTATGAACTCCCTGGCCCAAGGCCTGTACACTGGTTGTGTCATATAATATAACTGTGAGTATGTGACCTCAACTGAAGTTGTCATTACGACCTTCACTGAAACGATCTGAGGCTACGTGACGTATTTATACAACTGATGATTTTTACCACGATCAGATGATTATATTCTGATTAGGAAGAATTATTTTTAATTAGTTCAACAGTGGTTTTGTGTGGCAAGATAATACAATCTTAGAGCCTATAAACCATCACTCTGCCTTGCAAAGCAAAAAGGCAGTATCGGCTTACTTTACAAGTAAGCAGATACTGCCCTTTGGTTTTGCAGAGCAGAATTCTAATGTAAGTTATAGAAGCGAGTACAAAATATTTGGAACACATAGAAATTGATATCCGTGATTTCTTGGCTACGCGATCTGCTAGCCCCTGTGGCTGAAACAGGGTTCAGCCACAGATTGACCCCTCACAAAATCGTGGGACATTTATTTGAACGGTAATATCTAAGCCTTGTCCCTCAATAATTAGGTCGAGAATAGGTTTGTTAGAATCAGTAACATTTCAGTTCCATGCCCGCATGCTCAACTCAGAGGTCGCACAGTCATTAAAAAGTTACGGACATTTTACGGACCTTGGGGTCGAGATCGCTCTCAGTCACCGCCATGTTAAATTTTTCGGGTAAAGCAAATACATAAATCCACGGCCTCTGAGAGGATGACGCGGCTAACGATCTGCTTGGTTACATTTCGTGAGATATCTCAAATTATAAAGATGCATTTACCCAGCAATGCATAAAACATTAGCTAGACCAAACCCATGCGAGAGACACACATTAACTAAAATCTATGTAATTTGTTGCATTCTTGTGTGACTAGTATAAAGCAAGATCATACGACGCTGGTCCAGCCATAAACTAGTATTGTGTGAACGCCTGTGTTACTGGAATAGCGTCTGCTATTCACTATCTTGTCATTATTTGCTAAATGCGCATATAGGGCTTCACAGACAATTCTGTTCCGAATCACTGTTCAACGATGCTTTTTCAACGTCTAGCCAACACTGGGCCAACGCACCGTGTTTGCAGTAAAGGACAACATACCAGACCGTGATTTTGTGATCATTGCATTAATCAAGTTATCTGCGACGGGCGCCATAAGAATTCAGGAGATTCCATGAGCTTGTCACTAAATATCAGCGTGGTGATAGTGGCTAACCCTACTGTACTCCGCTATGGGGTTTCAGGTTTCAAAAAACATTAGTCCAGTGCCATCTGGTTTATCTCAACATCATTAGTTTAGACTGCATGTGTATAGATAAATATCCATTCATTCATTCATTCATTCATTCATTCATTCATTCATTCATTCATTCATTCATTCATTCATTCATTCATTCATTCATTCATTCATTCATTCATTCATTCATTTATTGATTCATTCTTGTGTCATAATATTTGCATTGCCATTATCAAAATCAATACCAGAGCAGGAGTTTCCAAACTCCCAGGCCCAGCTTCTTCAGCCTGTTGAGTACTTAGACAAAAAATTGGCCTGATATTTTACAAACATAGCTGTGTTGGTCTTCCTCATGGGCCAGAATCCTAAATGCCCAGGATATAATAATGAAAAGAACCAAGGCGACAAGTTAAAATATCTTCAACATTTATTCCTTCCACGACCATCGCCGGTGCTGGCCAACATCCAGTCAATACTTGCCAGTGAATCGTGCTGTCGCGTGTCTCCACGATGTACACACGATGCAGGCCTACCCACCCAATTCCATTTCGATCCCCATTGCTGGTTCAATGACAGTCAATCGCCTACGACGCTGGGCCAACACGACTCCAACACTGGGTTTGCTGTATATTTTGCGTCAGCACTATGCGGGTGACGCTTTCCTCTTCCCGTCGCCAGCAAGGCCACTACCCGGTACCCAGATAACACGATACATTGGCCTAGGAGTTCCCAAACTCCTAGGCCCAGCTTTAGCCTGTTGAGTACTTAGTACTTAGTTGAGTACTTTTTCTTAACACTTTTTAAACGCGCAACTATTTGACCTAGCGACCTCAAACGTTATATTTGACTTGTTCATAAGGACTGTTTCTCAGAACTGTCAACCGTTTTTCACACACAACACCCTTCTTTCTCCAAAATAGGACACACATTTCAGGCAATAATCTTAATAGGTTCCTGGCCTTCGGCCGGGCCTAGAAAATAGATGCGATATATAATAAACTGTCGACCATTCATCTGTTCATACCAATACTATTTTAATGATTAAAAAAAACCTTCAGTGCAAAGTGTTGTAAAAAATGTTTTATCTGGCTTACGCGCAATGTGGTACGTTACGCGTGGGAGTATATAGTAGCAAAACGGTACATATTTTTGCATCATGAGAATTTTCATGAGGTATTTTCTATATATATTAGTCCAGGCCCTGCCATAAAGTCCCGTATACATCTCTTTATGCATAGATTTTGACGGTTGATTTGAAAATAGGATACATCTGACATCGATAATCTACTAGGTGTTTTTTTTCAATTTACAGCGAATTTCAGAAATCGGCCATTTTCCAAGATGGCCGCCATTTTGCTAAGGTCAAACATTTAATTGATATAACTTTTCACAGAATAGGCGCAGCTTCATGATTTTGGAGTCTACTATAGGGTTTTCAGGTATGCCCGAGCTAGTGGTGTGGTCAGAAATTACTTTAGACATTGCATTGTGGGTAAAATCCAAGATGGCTGCCATTTGACTAAGGCCAAACATTAAATTGATCTCATTTTCAGCACAATAGAGGTAGATTCATGTTTTTTTTGTGTCTATTATGGGGTTTTAAGGTAAGCCCGACACAGTGGCGTTTTCAGAAAATATTTTCAACATTGCATTGTGGGTAAAAAATCCAAGATGGCCGCCATTTGTCCAAGGTGAAACAACAAATTGATATCATTTTCGACATAAAAGAGGCAGATTCGTGTTTTTGGTGTCCTTCATGGGATTTTCAGGTATGCCAGACATAGTGGTGTTGTCAGAAAATATTTCAGACATTGCATTGTGGGTGAAAAATCCAATATGGCCGCCATTTGTCCAAGGTCAAACAATAAATTGATGTCATGTTCGACATAAAAGAGGCATATTCATGTTTTTGGTGTGGATCAGAAAATATTTGTTGTCAGAAAATATTTTCAACATTGCATTGTGGGTAAAAAATCCAAGATGGCCGCCATTTGTCCAAGGTGAAACAACAAATTGATATCATTTTCGACATAAAAGAGGCAGATTCGTGTTTTTTGGTGTCCTTCATGGGATTTTCAGGTATGCCAGACATAGTGGTGTTGTCAGAAAATGTTTCAGACATTCCATTGTGGTTAAAAAATCTAAGATGGCCGTCATTTGTCCAAGGTCAAACAATAAATTGACATCATTTTGGACAGAATAGACAGATATCCGTGATTTTAGTGTCCAGTATGGTGTTTTAATCTAGTGGCATTATTCGAAATAATTTCAGATACTGTTTAAATAATAAAAATATATTGGACGCTATAACTGATTGCTATAGAGAGATAGCTATGGCTATAAATGGTCATATATGGTTCATGGTGTCTAAGATGATGGCCATATATGGAAAGACAACAGTTTTCTATTAATGGGTATCATAAACAAACAAGAAACTGTGCATGGTTCTCGACATTTTTGTCACGAAATGATTAGTTTTCTATTGTTTTACTTAATTTACAAGATATATTCTGAATTAATCAAATGATAAATATATGTTTGAAGTAAATATTATCCTTAAATTGAACCTCAGATTCAAATGATTAGTTATCCGTGGTTCTGTATACTACGCTAACATAGGGTACATGTATATTGAACGTGTTGAAAGTAACTTATTGTTATGGCAAACAAATAATTGTAAATTGGCAAGCGATAACGTTGGAAAGAAGACCACCCCGGAAGGCCTTATCTTTGCAGTGCAACACCTGTCTCTGTTCCTGCTTTGCCTGACAGATTATTATTTGTCAATCAGCAACAAAGACAAAGTTGAAGACACAAGAACGACCTTACACTGACTGACAGAAAAAAGGCTACGCGATGTAGCTGAACTTAAAGATGATGTTGTGAACAAGCGCCTAAAATCTATTGGAATTGATTTTGAATTTAAGTATCACAATACATATTCCTGTTACAAGAAATATACAGATATAATAGGCCTACACGGCAGTTTCGACCTCTAATGTTCAACTACGATACAGACATTGCAGAAGAAACATAAAAAAAGAAGACCCATCTAACCACAAACAGTCCACGCGGAGCTCCACTACACCACGTCGTGCGCCAAATATGCCACTAATAGATCTACATTCAGATTATCGAGAATGCGGCATATGTGTTAATGATAGAGCCTGGGAAAAACGCAAAGGAATACGAGTGCGTAAAAAATTTAAACTCTGTGAGTGTGAAAATTCAAATAAGTTTTTAAATGCTATTAATTTTCACAAAGACGATGTACTCAGCAGATGTGCGGACTTTAAACAACATGTTTTAAAATCAGACAGACAATGCATAAATGAAATGAACGCAACATGTAACGCCTGCTGCACCCCCCCCCCCCCTGGATCCGCCCCTGCGAAGCTCTCCCAGCATTGAGCCAAAAGAGACCAGATACTATAGATTAGAATCAATGTATCGTGCTTGCTAGGATTAAACTGTGATTAACAAACAGACATGTAAAAAAATAAAGCTATATATTTAGGCCCTATTCTTAGAAAAGTGAGAGGAATGTATCGCGCCCAAGATCAAGTATCCTTATTGCCGGAACAGTGTAAGATCGAGCAGAGATTCAATTACAAGCTGCAACGATAATTATTATGTGAAATGTGTGAAGCATTTTCTTCGTAGTTGACGATGACTCAGTGCCGTCATCATTAAGTAAGGCATGGTGAATCTTAATTTGTTTTCCGGCTCTAATCAATTCCAACTATTTTAAACTAACACCAAATCAAAAAATCTGATTGTTAAGTAGAATTCTTCAGCATTCACAGAGTATATTGTACGTTCGGTCCTGCCTGGAATGTTCTAACTATTGTAAATCTGATAATGTAATGTATATTTCGGACACGTGCCGAGGCGATTTACTTGAGCCATTTCATGGACATGTACAGCGAGCACGTTTGAGAGTGAGGGATTATCTGATCACATTGAAAAAAGAAATAGATAATTCGTTTTAATGTGATTTATATTATGTACAATTTTTATTAAAACAATGTGACGCTATAGATGCTATGTTGTGTGAAGCCTGATACAGATAGTGATATACAAAATGAAGCAAACAGGTACAAATACACATCACGTCTCCTGCAGCCAAAATGCAGTAGCGGCTTACTTTTCAAGTAACAAGTTACTACTTTTTGGCTTTGCATAGTACATCACTGATCCATACGTCTGAATCTAACGTCTACAGACGTCAGATTCAGACGACTGAAGTCGATTCATGCGCTGTAAGGGTTAACCATGTTAGCCGTGGCTTATTGATGGTCCAATGTTTCTGACATTGTACCATCAATAAGCCACGGTTAGGACACTTGCTGTGCCAGCTGGGTCTGATTTTCGGGGTCCGCGGGATCTCATTGACATCTGGGGCATTACCGGGACGTCCCCATTGATCGTTACTACACCCGTAACAAGCGGCAATCTGGGACGTGGACGTGGCTGATGTAAGGCCTTATATCAATGTATATGGGACACCATAAAACTACCACTTCCTGGTCAGAAAGGGGCCTTAAACATTGATTACGCTTTCGCGCCCAGAACACTTTCATTTCTTCAAATTACCGCTCCCCTCCTCATCACGCATGTACCAGATTTCTGTTCTAAAGGGATATAGATTCACAACCCCCGAGTGCGCGAAAGCGAAATCAGACTGATAATTTGGCAGGCTTGTGTCACGATGCGGAGTATATCCCTGTAGACAGACACCCCACATCTGTGTGCATTGAGTGTATGTGAGCCCTCTTCCCTGGCCATCCGACGTAGGCCTACACGCCGTCCATTTTACATCTTTTAACGTGTTTAACAACACAACAAATATCCATCGTGAACATCAGCACTGCACCATGAAGACAAAAACTGTTGATAAGAGGAACAAATTACGAATGGGGAAATACATTGCGCCCGAATTTGTACAGCCGTATAAAAATGGTTTTGTTTGAGTATATAGCTGTATTGGTAAAACGCCATTGTTAAAATTGACGTTTTACCTTTGCATTTTCAGATTTTTGTCTTCTGTAAATTTTACCAATAGCATACCATCTGCCATTTTTACAAATGACATTTTTGTGCATTTATACACTGTTTAACCAACGTCGGATAAGTTGGGCCGACGTTGTATAAATGCGATACAAATGTTTTGTGTTTTCTGGAAATGTATATGTACACAAATATGTATGTGGGACCTCAATTTACCAATATCATATATTTTACCAATATGATATTTTACCAATGACATTTGTCCATGTTCTCTATAGTAGGCTTATTATAGCTGTTGATATTATATGAGTGCGAACTAATGTTATCTTAATACAGTTAAACCCACCACCAAACTCAAAAGCTTAACAGGTGTCACGGAAGGGAGAGAACGATTGCGGAATGATATACTGTAGGTTTGTTTTATCGTGTGTTATTTTGTCATCAATGTGGTTGGCGCAATCAGTGTTCGGCTGTATCATGGAAGAATGTCACGCAACATCAACATTCACCAGAATGCAAGAATGTTTGATCATGATAATAGTGTACATGTAGCTTGTATAACAAAAAAACACATGGAGACTACGACGTGGAAATGTTTCATTAATAATTATCGAGTCGTTAAAATGTGATAATAGCTTCGTTGTGTAGTAGCCCTGATCGATCTGTTGGTTGACAATAATATCTGATCATTGGGCCAAGTCTTGTATTGTACCCCCGACTAATCAGAGAATGGTTCAGCTTGTCACATGACAAGATCAGCCAATTATTGGGCCAAGTCTTGTATTGTACCCCCGACTAAGCCGAGAGTGGTTCAGCCTGTCACATGACAAGATCAGCCAATCAGCGCCGTCATTCAACTGTTATTTAAACTAGGGGCTAGAATACGAGATTTGGGCCTGGTAATTTTGTTGAATAAACTGCATTTTGGATAGCAAAACAATTTCACTCTTTTCAGCTGTTATTTTCAGCTGTTAATTTTTAAAGCAATATTACCATCACACAGCTAAAGATTGATATCCACCACTCTAATAAGTGACTTATAGGACTCTTCAGCACTGAGGGGATGACACGACACCACCACGCAAATATACAAAACAATTCGTGAATGATCCCTAGTTTGGACACCAACTAAGATATTTCATGATTATAAATCTCAATGTTGTCCACTCAGTTCTTTTGGTGAATAAATGATCAAAATACAGCGTAAAATAATGTTTGATATCTCATCAGTGCTCCAGGTTAAATAGACAGACACAAATTAAATTTATTCATTTCATTATTGGACTGTAATACATTAGCTGATTATGTAGTCTCAACACTTTGCCTACATGGGAATGTATACATATTTGTATTTACTCTGATACTTATGTGAATCGCTACCAAAATTACTAGCTCACAGTAAACAAAGAATGCGATTTTTACAAAGTACTCAAGTGTGATTACCCAAGCTCTACACACCCTGGATCTATTGTGTACCGACATATGGGTACTTACTGACTTTTGAAATAATTTTATTAAAAACATGTAAGTTGAAACACAAAGTACATGTGTATTCGACACTAACAGTTAATTAATCAATAATGGACAGATACACTGCCAAATTATTAATATTGTTAATGCATCCAGCTGTAAAACGCAACAAATAGGTATACTGCCCTACAAAGCCCAAAGGCAGTATCTGTTTACTTTACAAGTAAGCAGTTACTGCCTTTTGGCGTTGCAGAGCAGTATATGTATACAACAAGTGATAGCATACAGGTGTGCAACTTTACGTATGTGTGGTATGGACTTACATACGCTACACATTGTGTATACATGTGGCATAGGCTTGCATGCGTTACCCATTACGAATACATGTGGTATAGGCCTACATACGTTACAACATGGCCGATTCTTGGCATGGCTGATTTAAGCATCCACTGATTTTCTGGCGACATTCCATCCCGCGGGATGACGCGGCGGCAAAATCCTTGGCCCCACTTCGTGTGGTGTCTAGAAAATTATCTTGACCTTATTTCTTGCTTCAATTTTGTGATCATTAATTCTGTTTAGCCTAAATAATTATATGCACACAAGAAACCTAAGATATAAAAAATCATTCCGCAGAAAAACGTAAAACAACAGTTATTTAATTATTTGTCAGAAACAACTCACTTTTATTTTGTAGGATATCAGAATAAAGTTAATTTATACTCACATAACTCACGCTAGATAGATATATATATGATCATGATACACAACGTGTTTTTCATACTTACTCATATATATATATACATACATGCAATATGTGGATATAAATTAGGCTACACTATTTCCATTTACGAGCCAGTTATTACCACATAGGGCTTAGGGGGCCAGCATTCAATCTCCAGTGCGCATGGTGCAGGGATCGACTTTAGACGTCAGAATCTGACGTCTGCAGACGTCAGATTCCATTTATTCTACTGTCTGCAGACGTCAGATTCTGACGTCTAAAGTCGGTCCCAGCGCTGACAGGGTTAATGAACAGCAGATTAGATTTTTGCATGACGTAGCTGATCAGTGAGTAAGTAGACCAGAGATGGTACAACAATAATCAATCATTGGCTCAATGTTTCGTGCTACTGGGTTATAATACAACAGCAAAATATCATCATTATCGTTAACAACGAGCCATATCCTGTTACTATGACTATTAGCTAATATAATTATTCTAATACAAGCACCACTGGAACATGCGATAGTGCCATGTGGTAAAGATCGGTATCATTTTGAAGTGACATAGTTATAGATAATTTGCCTTTACATTCTTGAGCTAATTAGCTGTAGTTAACTTCGTTTGCAAATCTGTCTCTTTTTGTGATTTGCCGAGTCGTGTTCTACAGATTTGGGCTGCTAAAAAGCATGCGTCACACAATATTGATATTGGTGTCCTTGTTTCCCATTTGGGACCCATCAAATACACCACATTGGCTCAACGTAGGCCGTAAACTGGGCAAGTTGTGAGATGTTGGCACGTTATTAGATTAATGGTATTGCAAAGTCTTATTACATTTATGAATGACAACTGTACATGGAGCAGTCAGCAGCTGTTATTGGCATAACAATTATTTCTGACGAAACATCGAATATCATGCAGCTTAAATTCCCTTATACCTCGTTTCCAAATATTCGTACGACCAATAGATTCGTACAAATCTTTATTTCCAAATTTTTTAGCGTTCGTACGGAGTCATATACGTTCGCAAAACCTCCTTACGAAATTGGCAATGTTATCGTTTAAGCGTATGAAAACCGTATGCGGTCGCCTCACGAGCACTCTACTCAAACCTAGATAGGCGTTGGTATGAGCGTCATACGACTGTCTACATTCGTACGGTGTTTGTACAAGCGCCGTAAAACACTTCATGAATCTTTGTGGCATGCTTACAATCTCCGTAAAAATAATTAGGTGATGTTATTGAGCTCTGTAGTTTTATCCTGCAAAAGCCTTGTCACAATGACCCGTGCGAACGTCGTACCAACGCTCTTTCGATAGCATTTCTTACGGTCTCCTCAAGACGGTCATATATGAAGGTAATTAATATTCCGTTCTTAAGCTCGTAGCCAAGTCTTAGACATGTCTAAGAACTCTACGAACATCTCAAGAAAACCCCCCAGCGTAGGATGGGCGTACGATCGCCTTAGGATTACCCTACGATCATATATATATATATGCTACGAATACGTACGATGGTAAATTGTTCTTGCATAACTCTTACACTCACAGTGTTTGTGCGAACGCCGTAAAATTTTCAGTTCTTAAAATTGTTGTCGTTCGTCAACATTCGTGCGGCATCCATATAAAAAAACTTAGGAGCTCTACAGACATACGAATGCAAGCATATAATATTATCTAGTGTGTCCTAAGGTTATCTTGCGAATTAAACGGCAACCTTACCAACTTCGTAATAAGGGTGTAAGAAATGAAACGAAAATCTACGAACATAGTACGATCGCATTAGAAACACCATATTAAGAACTACGTACAATGCTCGCAGATTATTCTGTCTCAAAGCCCATTAATAATTACTAATCAAGTTGTTCCGACGGTGTTCTTACAGCGTTCTTATGTAGTTTTTAGGATGTTCCTAAGACGATTATACGTAGAGTGCTTAGCCGTTTCCAAAATCTTACTACGAACTTACACATGGAATACAAAGGATTTTTCTTACGGCTGCCGAAAATACTTGTAAGGCATTCGAATGTGTCATTGTGACATATGTTTAGGTAAATTGGGCTTTTTGGACCTTCACAAAGATCACTTGTCTGACAGTGCATTATAATGTGGACACAGCCACTACTGGTACAGAGCTGCCTGACGAAGTCTGAGACTATCACTTGCTGAGACTGAGTGATTCACTCATTTTTTTCGTCGGTCCATATCAAATGTTTTGACTCATAAATGTCGCAGTGACGAGGTAACATTATGATGACACATTTATAACAGGCTCAATTCATTCCACACGAAATCAAGTTTATTTTCAGATAATGAAATATAAGGGGATGACAGAACACTTTGTGTTGACATCAATGAAGTGTGATAACGTGGGTGTAACGAGTTGAAACGCATGTATACATATTTAGATTCAATATTTAAAGCCTGCCACTGGCAACGTGAACATCATGCTATAGTATATTATGTCATAAATTATATGTACATTTACTGTCCCATCCTGATTTCAATGATATATTTTGCTTCAACATATATATTTTTTGCTGAAAATGTCGCCTTATGTATTTCTTATAACGTCCATCCCGCCAAACATTTTAACCCTTAAATCGTTAAATTAAATAATTCAAATTTTAATTTTCACCCACTTGAAGTTGTGTCTCGCTATCGCGACCGACAACTTCAAGTGGGTGAAAATTAGTCATATTTTTTAAATTTGAGACCAAACATTTTCAAATCTTGATGTTTCAACACACATTTTGTTCCCAGTGACTGCGCTTTAAACGGCTAATAGAACGGATTAAAAACGACTATAGTCGCGCTTAGCAAATTAAGGTTAATTAAGATTGGTTTTATTCAATTCAATTCAGTTTATTCAATGTACAAGATACACTATTAATAACAGTTTGATAACACATACAAATAACATAAAATTATATACATGAGGCACATAATAATAAGTAATATTATCACTGGAATGTAAAAAGTGAATGTACACCTGGGAGAGAAGCTAAACAGGATCCTTTGGAGCCTTTGCTGGTAGTTCCCACCCAACATATATTTCAATTTCTACCAGCCCTTTATGATATGATTCTTGACACCTGGCAATTACAACACATACATTTAAAGAACCATGAACAGCAATCACTACTGACAAAACTAGTATTCATTTTTTCAAACATAACATGCTTATGCTTTAAACTGGATATAAAAGAAGAGTATTTAGTAATATGACGTACATTAGATGGTAAAGAATTCCACATAGGAACCATTTTATTGAAGCAGTCTGTACGACACAATGGTGGTACCATAAGAAATCCAGAATCAATCGAGTTACGAGTGGAGCATCCATCATCAGAGAAAAAACTAACAAAATCGTTAACATCAACATCATAATTACCGTATAAACACTTCCAGAAAAAAACAATATCAGTATATTCACGACGCATAATTAAAGGTAGAATGTTCGTCATTAGTAGTCGATCTTTATAATCTACTTCAGCATAATTAAAAACATATTGGGTCATTCACCTCTGAATTTTCTCTATATTTTTTATATTTTTACGACTAGTGCCACTCCATACTACAGTACAACATTCCAGTAATGGGCGTACTAGTGAACAGTACATTATATATTTAGTTTGCGAAGATGCATGCCATCCTAATGTACGTTTAATTAAACCACTTATGCGAGCTGCTTTGCTTTTAATGTTGTCTATATATCCAAGAAAGTGAACTGGTTGTTATAACTCCCAAGTCGCGTATCTCGTCGACTCTTTGTAAGGGTACACCATTCATATTTAAATCCAACAAAATCGGATTTTTGGATCTAATAAAGGAAATTATATAACATTTATTAACATTGAAATCCATTTGCCACAACTGTGACCATTTGTACATTGAGTCTATATCAGATTGAAATTCTATACATGATTGTCGACTCAGAATTCTCTTTGAACTTTTGAGGTCATCCGCAAATAGTGCAAATTTGCTAAATCTGGTACAAAGTGGTAAATCGTTAATGTATAATCAAAACAAAAAGGGTCCCAGTATAGACCCCTGTGGAACACCTGAAGTGACTGGAAGCCATTCAGATGGTGATGCAGAAATAGATACACGTTGTTTACGTCCTGAAAGATAGGACGTAAACCATTTGAGTAAACTACCATTAAAACCATACACTTTCATTTTCCGTAACAGTAAATTATGTGGTACTCTGTCAAACGCCTTAGAAAAATCTAAATAAAGGGTGTCCACTTGACCAGAGTTATCGATAAGAGATAAGTTATCTCATGGAATACCTGTGTAAGTTGGGTAACTGTAGATTTTCCCCCCATAAATCCATGCTGATATTTATAAATACTGTTACCTATGACTGACATAATATGGTTATGTATACATCGGTCAGCTACCTTACAAATACTAGACAAAAGTAATTGTAGTAATTGCTTGTACAGTTTTTGTCACCCTTGCCCTTATAGACTGTGCATACATTTGCTCTTAACCATTCGGTTGGCACAGTACCATCTCGCAAAGATCTATTAAAAAGGCTGCATAGTGATGGAGCTAAATAAGAGGAGAAATATTTCAGTATTACATGTGATACACCATCAGGGTCACATGATTTGTTCACATTAAGTTTCTTAAGTATACCAATTACTTCCAGTTCAGTTACAATTATCGAATTAGGGTCCGGGTGTGGATCAGTACAGTGGTCATTACCATTAGCATTTAAGGGGTTACTAAATATTGAATGAAAGTATTCGTTAAAACCACTAGCTTATGCGTCAGGGCTTGATAATTTTAACGTTCTGTTATTTTCATTAGACAGTTAAGACTAATCTTTAGATATTTAGTGGGATTGGTCCCTGGTCCTAAAAATATAAGAGAAAACGGGTCATTTTTTAAGTTGTGATCATTGGATAATTTGACTGATAAATCAAGAGAGGGATCAACATTTTTACTTTCTTTTTTAGAAGGAAAGTAACAATACAACAGGTTAACTAGTTGTGTAGTAAAATATCTAATGGTCAGTAAAATTTAAGATATAAGTGTTTTGTTTCGGTTCCAACGAACTGAAGATTCCGTTAGTATGATCAAATCACATCCATCAACTTAATTATACATGAGTGTTTATTCAAAATTCTTGAAGGGGTTGGTATAAGCATATTTATTAGGATTTCCAAGTAGTACATGTCCTAATACAAAGGATATTCGGTATATATAATACATGATTATAGCAGAAAACAATAAATCGATCGTGATTTACATATTAAAAATAATATATATATATTTTTTTTTATTAAAGAAAGATAGATAGATATTTAATGACGACGGTAAGTCTATGCAGACTTATGCGTCATTAAAATGAACATATGTACAAGACTATATACAACATGATAAGTTAGGTAAAATATCCATGCTAAGTTAACTTAACTTAAACTTAAGTTAACTTAAACGACATTATATACTAAAACAAGCACAGGTTGGATAAAATATGCATCAGAACTATTTGAAATAACCTACAGTTAAACAGCATTCGCATGATATTTTTAAGTTTCCCGCACCAAAACCAGAGATAAAATAGCTACTGCATATAGCAAGAAAAAAAAAACCTCTGGAAAGCATAGAAACCGAGTAATTACATAATGAGTGAGAGTATGTATAAAGGAGAAAATAATAATATTAGTTACATTTAACATGTTAAAAAACAATCTAAAAAAATGCATTGACTGACGTCAGCTCGAAACACCAAGATGATTAGAGGAATCACCAGCCGCACCAGTCGCTGATACCACAGTGGTGTTCCCCCGACAACATGGATGATTTCATGAGTGGATGAATAGAGAAATCACCAGCCGCACCAGTCGCTGATACCACAGTGGTGATCCCCCGACAGCATGGATGATTTCATGAGTGGAAGATTAGAGGAATCACCAGCCGCACCGGTCGCTGATACCACAGTGGTGATCCCCCGACAGCATGGATGATTTCATGAGTGGATGATTAGAAGAATCAGCAGCCGCACCAGTCACCCTACGCCCCAATCGTTTTATAAAGCGGAGGTACGCGACACGCTTAAGGTTTGAAAACAGCTATAGGTGTTTTTTGCTAAGCATATTACTAATGGTCGTTGTGTAGATGACATAATATATATAAATTTTTCGTCGTTTGAGAGTGAATCAAATTCATTGTTGAGTAGTTTGCTTCCGGCAAGTAAACTAGTTTGCTGCGTAGCGAAGTAAGAGCAAGTAATTAAAAAATGAATTTCGTCATTAACAGAGTTTGATGTACATCTTTGACATATGCGCTGTTCTAGTGGTAGTTTTTGCGGCTTGACATGCCTTCCTCATTCACTTTCTAGCATATGTGTATTGTACTAAATAAATAAATCATTTATTTTAAATTTTAGCACACATTTTGTAATCGTTTAGTATTTTCTATATATTCATGCACCTAATGAAAAATAAATATATTATTATAGTTATCTAAAAGTTTAGAATCAAGTAGTGAATTGCTGTTGGTCAGGTATAATAGTTTCGAGTTTTGAAAAAAAAAGATTGTATTGATGGATAAAATGTGGACATGGGAAAAAGTAATGATAAGGCGTTTCAAGTGTATCACCACAAGAACAATTGGGGCAATTGATACAATGTCTCGGACAAAAATGGAAATCTCAAAGGGGTTAAATTAGAAAATGTGCTTTATTTATGGCTTCACTCTTCTGGTTGTTGTATTTTCAAATTTTTGCCATTTTGTGAAACCGTCAGACAAAACAACAGTCTGCATTGACATTGTTGTAGCATCTAAATCATTTAAAATTACCACATGATAAAATAGATCACTAAACATGTTTGTAGGATTTTTTTCATAAAATGGAACATCTTCAATGCTACTAGATACTGGTATGTGATAGATACTAGATACTGGTCAATGAGATATTCTAAGTTTAGTTTGTGATAGAATGCTTCCTTATTACAGATTGCATAACTGAGACTTATATGTACCACTATGCCATGCATCGAATATAATCTGCAACATCCAGTGACCAGGATCTATGTTATCTAGCTGTCAGTATATGACAAAACCTGGATTTGTGGGAGCTTCAAGAAATCCAGACTTTAGGTTTACAAAACAAACGTCGACACCATTGTAAAAACCGTTTACATGTTGTCATAGGTACATTGTATGATGATCGGTGATAATGAAACCTAAACGATACACATTTTACACCAAACTTTTACAATTACTTAATATTCATAGGCTTGAATAAGCATCATCTTTGTCAGAATCATATCTCGATTTATGTGTGTAGATTTGTTTTTAAATATGTTGGTTGGCTCAATACTATAACATAGAAGTCGGTGATTAGCTCCTATTCATTTCACAATATAACCAGGTCTATTAAATTGCGTGTAATATGTCCGTGGTTATAAACGCAAATACATTCTCCAAACATTATTTTTATCACTACATTACAAACAACCATCAAGGTCTTTTCATAATTTTATCAGCCTCTTATAAAACTCCTTTTTCGTTTTACAGAAAATGATATCGTGGTTTGCTTAAAAAAAATTCCTTTTTAAAATCAATGTATCTACATGCAAGTCATCATTATATCCTGGTCTTGCTATCAATGATGCTGTCTATGGAAAGAGAATTAACAGTATTTTTTTTCTTTCATCCATACAGAACCATTTCTGCAGACACAATACATTGAATTAGTGTTGGTCTAATGCTGGTCCAACGTCGTAGACGGTGGGCCAACGGTAGACCTACATTAATTCAACGTCTTGTATCTGGGATTTGCTACGTTTCTTCGGGCGTGGGATAGTTATTATTCGCATAACGACGTGCTTCGGCCACGTTGAGGGACCGCAGGTCGTGTATCCAAACTAGTTCAACAACAAACGAGAAACGGTGGCCAAATGCCAACTCGATTGCGGCCCAGCATCTCCAATGTTGACACATCATTCAGCTGACATTGCAACCGCCTGGCTGCTGGGTCAACAGGACGTGCTTAGCAGGAGGCATAAGAACTGGCCGTCATTTCATAGCTGAAGCAATATCACATACAAATAATACCACTCTTATAAACTCAATAATACTCAAATAATACCACTCTTATTCTGCAATACCTCAATGTGTCCTTGGCATCTCCTAGAAAACACATACGTTTACACAATGTTGCTTTAATGTCGTAGACAGGTGGACCAACATTTAAAAGCATTGTTTTGATGGGTTTAAAGCGATAATTCAATACCTTTTTAGTCAGACTTTTCAACAATAAATACGGCTATTATATCATAATATAAACTGGTAGTATTTAGTTAGGCAGACATCTTCCTTTTGACCTCAGACGACCTCTAAATAACCATTACCACGTAATCAGCATTGCATTAGAATATAGGGCAATTTCAACCGGGCATCATTCGATATGAAAAGTCCCTATATACGAGTTTTCACATTGTAGGTACAAATTAAAGCTACCATGAGTTCTCATATTTTAAATATTTTGTCCTGGCTATATACTATACAGATCTACTATAAGGTGCCCTTCGTAGTAATTAATTAGGATTGTCACACATGTATAAGCAATGAATGGTGTAGGGAACATGCGTGCATTTTAGGTTTGTAATTCATTAAATTAGGATGAGTTACTTTGATACAATTGGTGTAATGTTTGATTTGCCAATTTTGTGGTCGTACTTTATTATATTACATGTTTTGTAATTGTGTAGGTTTTGTCTGTGACAGGTCTCGCTAAGCAATTCTTTGAATTTACGACTAACATATTGTCCAGACCATACTGTCCTAGTTTAAAGTAATGTAAAAGTTGAAAAATTACATTTTGATTTTTCTCGTATTTACTGCTGCTCATTTGAATGACGGGCTATTTCATGTCTAAGCAACACAGAAAAAAACTGATCATGACACTGAGAAATATTCTCCACCTTCAACTCTGCTCTTCAAAGCCAACCAAAAAATGCAGTCACTGCTTGCTAGAAATGTAAACAGTTACTGTCTACCTGTTGGCTTTTCACGGCAGAACTGTGCACATGCAGACTACGAGTGAGCAGCCATCATTCATTTCTGGTTAATTATATCAATATTTCACTGTTAACAAGAGGTTATCTGCCTGGCCGTCGCTGGATATGGTGGATGAATAATAAACAGCGAATGGCAGTCTTCCGGAACTCCTTAGTCAACCATGACAACCAATCATGATTGATATATAACATAATACTCCCGTGTGTCAATAAGGTATCGCTTGAGTTTTGTGAATGTGTTATACCAGCTTAGGTTATATCATTAATGGGACTGCTAATGATAATGATTATTGATTTTCATACCAATAATACTATATTCCGTTAACCTACACAGTTACACATTTCTAATTATATGACAATGTTTTTCCAACACAATTCTCACCCCGGGTGAACGAACAATCATTCCGATTGTAGAAGTGGAGAACTGTAATGTTAGGTATATTATAAATCATATATATGGTATAGGCTCCTTTTAAATAAAAACAAGAAAAAAATAAAAAAATAATAATAATAATAATATCAAATTATATAGTCATATAGCTTGAAATTGTAATTGATAGTTTATAATTATGATACTTTGCTATTTATTTCACTCGAGTTATATAGATAGTAATAACAGAATAAAAGGCTTGATCTTCCTGTATATCAACATTAATTATTTTTTTGTAACGTTTTTATAACTTAGAGGTAAATATTTACTTCTACTTCATTTTGGGGAGGACGTTATAAAAATGTTCTCACTGCTTAATTTATTGTATATTTTTTATCTCTTATTTTTTATTTTCTCATTGATACTTTTGTTTGATATTTTATTCATAATGTATGTACCTCACCTCACATTGCAGACTTATTTGTTTTACTTCATGAATAGTTTTGTTAAGCAGACAGTTTATATTTGTTTTGTATTGATGATACTAAAGCATACAAATATTATATACAGACAAGTATTTTGCAATGCTAGTTCGACAAATATTTTATCTATTTGCAACAAAATTATCATAGTATCATTTTACATGAGTTGTCTTATGTATATGTTTTTGATATTTTTACTTTCAAACTTATGTAAATGTAGAAAATATGGCGAATCTTGTTGAAAGTGTCAGTGACACCATTTTTAATTCTTCATGTTGTACTGAAAAAAATTATTTGTGCAAAATTCTGGATACATCATCAGTCAATGAAAATAAGCCTGTGTTTATAAATCCGTCTTTTTACCATGATGATCAAATGCTTCTTGACCAGCTTAGTAAGCATAAAAGCAAATTTTCTTTATTGAGTCTAAATATACATTCAATAAATGCCAAAATTGACGAGCTACGAATATTAATAGAAAATTTAAGATTAAAAAACTGTCATTTTTCTGCTTGCAACAATCTTGGCTGTCGGAGCATTCCGATCTTTCTTAAATTGACATTGATGACTATGCGCTAATATCGCAGGGAAAGCTATGTTGCGGCAATGGTGGCCTTATCATCTACTTAAGAAATAAATTTGATTACACGAAAATAGACCTGGAAAATACTAGAGTGCAGGAGAGATTATTTATTGAAGTTTCTGGTTTTCCAAATAAAAAGATTATCATTGGAAATATTTATAGACCCCCTCTTGTACATACAAAGGACCATGACACTTTTTTAGAGGAGCTAACACCGATCTTATAAATTTACAAATTTGTAAACACGAGGTTGTAATAGCTGGATACTTCAATATAAATCTTTTAAACATACGTGACAAAATAAATGTTAGTGACTTTTTTGACACTCACGTCAAATTCATTTTTTCCTCAAATCACTTCCAGGTATTTTAACACATCGGCTCTCAGACCATCAACCATACTTTTTAGTAATTGATCCTATACTAGTAAAACAAGTTCCTCTTAAAATGATTGAATCTCGTAGATTAAACACTAAGAACATAAATGACTTTGTTGATGTGTTGTCCGCATGTAATATGTATGATCAATTAAATACACACAGAGAATGTGACCCAAATGAGAATTGCAACATTTTGCATTCAATCATTTCAAATTCTATAAATGAACATTTTCCTTCTAAACTGATTAAGTTTAAAAACATAAACACAAACATAGTAAATGGATTACTCGTTGTATTTTAAATCTATAATTTATAGAGATAACTTGTATGTCAATTTGAAAAAAACTTGATATTTATTCGGATAATTATCAAACCGTAAAAATGCTTTTTTTTAACTATAACAAGCTGCTAAAGTAAAATATCAATTTAGCCAAGGAAATGTATTACTTTTCTTGTTTTGATTGGTGTAAAAATGATATAAACACAACATGGTCCAACATTAAAGATATATTAAACAAGAAGACATCTACAACGTCTATTTCTGAACGTTTTAATATCAATAATCATTGTACTGAAGATAAGCAAATAATTGCAGACAGTTTTAACACTTCTTCACAAACATAGGAGTAACATTAGCAAAAAAAAAAAAAAAATTGGAACAAAAACTTTTAAATCATACCTGGACAAACCATCAGAAACCAATTTCAATTTTACTCCTGTAACTGAAACTGCTGTTAAAAACATAATTAAACAACTAAAAGGTAAATCTAGTCAAGGAGCAGACGGTCTTTCGGTTAAATTATTAAAATCAATTGAAAATATTATTGTGAAATATTTGACTCATAACGAACCAGTATAAGCTAAAAATAGATAAAGTTGTCCCTCTTCATAAAAAAGATGAGAAAACACCAATCGAAAATTATCGCCCTGTTTCAATTCTACCTGCGATTTCGAAAGTTATTGAAAAAATTATATTCCGACAAATATACGAATACTTTACAATAAATAATCTTTTTTACAAAAGCCAATATGGTTTTAGACAAAAACATTCCACAGAGTTTGCTGCATATGAATTGCTTGATCGAGTTATATGTGATTTGAATAAAGGTAAAACACGTTTTTGCGTTCTCTTAGATTGATCAAAAGCTTTTGATACTATCAATCACTCTATCTTATTACATAAACTTAATTACTATGGTTTCAGAAGAGGTAGTTTAAATTTGTTAAATAGTTATTTATCAAACCGTAAACAATATGTACAATTTGGAGGCACAAAATCTAGTTTAAGTAATATTATGACAGGTGTACCTCAGCGCTCTATTTTAGGTCCACTATTATTTATAATAGTGGACCAGAGATATAAAAATCATTAGCTCGCTAATCAATGTTGAGTTTCATAAAATAAATGAGTGGCTCATGGCAAATAAACTGTCACTAAATAATGAAAAATCTAAATTTATGTTGTTTCACATGCCCCAAAAATCCATACAAAAACCTACATTAAATATTAGTAAATCACTATTGGAATGTGTCGATTGTTTTAATTTTTTAGGTATACATTTTGATAAACATCTATCGTGGAATGAACATATCCATACAATATCGAATAAAATGTCAAAAACTATTGGAATCCCAAATAAGTTAAAACATCACATTCCGTTAAACATTTTAATAACCATATACAACACTTTGATTTTACCACATATAAATTATGCTATTTTGTCATGGGAATTTAAATCAGATCGAATTTTGAAACTTCAGAAGAAAGCTGTTTGTATTATAACGCCGAGTAAATTCAATGCACACAGTGAACCTATATTTAAAAGATTTAAAAGCAGCTCCTTGTGATGACATCAATTTTCATTTTTAATCCCGTACTGAAGTAGTGTATCACACGATTTTTCAGAATTTTCATATTTTTACAAATATTTTTAATCAACATTTCTATGAAACCAGAAGTAACCCAAACAACTATTTGTATACCTGAAGGACGATTGAATGTTTTCACAGCATTGGGCCACATGCTGATGGCATCGGCCCAGCGTTGGGTAGACAATCAGTGCTGCAGGTGTGTCCTCCCGTGTCCTGACTACAAGATACCAATTAGCGGCGACTGCTCTGATCTTACCGTCTGACACGTGGGAGTATGTAAAGTGCTGAATATTGCTGACTTGTTTTGTTTACATGGCAATATTTTCGTATTTTCAGTTAAGATCAGTAGGCTATATAGCTTCATATAAATTAAATTTTAAAAATTGACAACATTGAAAATGTCTCATCCCAAGGGGTCCCTTTAATGTTTTAAAAGTAGATTCCTTGTACCAGATGAAATTGTTCATCTTTGGCTATAAATTGCAGCATAAAACATTGCCTGCTTATTTTAATAATTTAAACTGACACCGTTTTCACATATTCATAATCATTACACAAGAAATCGTAATTTACTATGCCCAGAGAGAGTCTACCATGAATTTGCAAAGCATAATGTTCATCATGAAATCATAAATATTTTAAATACTTTTCCTGTTGACATAACCTCTAAAATTCATACACACAGTTTATCTGGATATGTTACATATATTAAAACTTATTTTATAAAAAAATATTCTTATTCTTGTGATATTTTCAACTGTTATATTTGTCTTCAATAATTTATTCTTTATGTGTGGTGTTGTGCCCCACTTCGTTTTTCTTATACTCTTGAATATGAAAGGGTGTATCTGCCGCTCTACAATGTGCCAGATGGACACTTTCGTGTCAGGTGATAGGATACATAGTGTATAATAATCATTAATCATATTGAAACAGAATCATTATGTTCAGTTTATGTCTGGTGTTAGGATGCATCATACAAATCACATTGTAATAGAATTGTCATAAATCATATTCCAATAGAAGTATCATTTAATTATTAGTATTGCCTATCAAAATATGCAAAGCATGAATTAAAAAATAGTTATTATTTAGATAAAATATTGTATATATTTCTTTAATTTACTTTTCATAATCATACACCTGCATGTCAGGTGGTCCATGTGATAGCGGCACGTAAATGCCTTAACATGGATCATCCTTGATCAACATATAATCTTATTGATAAATATTGTTATTACTTTTTTTGTATATTTGATTGGTCAAAATAAATGATTTTTGTCTGTCTGTCTGTCTGTAAAGTGGTGCCGCTACGGCAAAAAATTTCACGTTTCTAATGTGATGTTCTCGGCCAATATTGCAGGGTTTTTATACGTTGCTAAATTTACTTGGGATTATTATAAACGTTGTCGTTGTCCCGCTAGCTGGTCCCCAAATCAGTCAGGTGAACGATATTTGTCGAAACTGCCGGTATCGACGGAGCAGAACATTGTTTCAACCACTGCTGTTCAATCCATTTTGGATGTTAAACAATTCCCTTTAAATTTGTGTGTCCTACTAAACTACATTTACTTCTATAAATTAGGAAAAATGCACTCCACGCACGATTAATTTAAAAAGGTAATGTGCTGTTGCCAACAAGATAATGTGGTGCACTGAGATCACATCTTGCTCGACGCATGTTTTTGTTTGGGGTCATAATATAATATTAATAGATTATACCATGGCAAACGTTGCGGCCCCGGTACAATGCATACCCGATATCTATCATAAGCGCGGTAGTGCCTCTTCTCGCACTGAAGGTGTTGACTTTCACTATGAGACGTATGGTGAGATCAGTTCATCTCGCACTCCCTCATTTTCGCTTCAATGCTCCGTTCGATTTTGCATTTTTAAATAAATATTCGTACGAGAAAATACAATACTGCATCGCTGGGTACGGCGAGATGGACTGATCTCAGCACTCGTCACCACGTCAAGCCCTCGCCTAAAGGCTCGGGCTTGATGTGGTGACTTGTACTGAGATGAGCCCGTCTCGCCGTACCAAACGATGAGGGCGGGGGCCCTGGGGTAGTGGTTAGCACCGCTGCCTTTCACGCCAGAATTCGGGGTTCGGTTCCCGGTCTCGGCGGTTTGAAAGAAACAAAAATGTTTCTTCCCCATCCACGTGTGAAAGTCAGTATTGTGGGGAGCCTCCGTGACCTAGAGGTAGCGTGCTCGGCCTCAGACCGCCTGGGCTCGAATTTCGAATCCTGTGTCTGGAGGACAGTGTCATCTCAATCATCTCACCATCCTCAGGAGGTTTTCCTGGCCCAGTTTAGCCTATATGTGCACAAAGGTGGCCTAAAGCCCGATTCATTTCATTTTACCAAACGATGCAGTATGTTTTTTTCTCGTACGAGTATACCGTATGCATATAAAAATGAAAATCATCACAGCGGAAAAAAAATGAAATGATCCAATTAACTTCAAATTCATTTATTTATGCATCAGGTACATTTATTACATCTTTCGAATTATTTAATTAAAAAAAAATAGATGCAAGAGACACCGCAAATCAATGGGTGGTTATAAATTACAGAATAATCAACAAAATTAATTAACCACAAACTCCGCAAGATAGCTGCATATTAGCGGTAACAAGACAGTAGGAGTATATCGAAATGAATGGTGTATATGTATATTGTGAAAAGTTACAGACATTAGTGTTCCTAAAATGTTGTGGCAATACTTTCAGACAATACCTTTTAACCACCTAACACAACCACAACTCATTTATCAAATCATCTATGTTGATGTACACATTCAGGTGATGTTTCTGGTGAGGAGGTCATCCGACTCAGAATTTTAAGACTTATCTTAGCTTAACTTTATCTTATTTGAATTAGAAACGTTTGGATCGATCTTTTTAACCCTTTAACCGCCGGTCACCAGCTGCAGCACGTTTAAAATGCCGGCTTTCAAACATGTTCAAAATAAAAATCGTTGGAAAGCGAAATCGTTGACCTCCATTTTGTCAAATCTGAATAATTTTCACCACTTGAAGTTGTGGATCGCGTTAGCGAGACACAACTTCAAGTGGGTGAGAATTCCAATTACATAACGTGGCGGTTGAAGGGAAAAAGAAAATTCTCAAGATGTCTAGTGGTATGGCAACACAACTTTTTTGCCACCCTTTAATTCAAGTCAAATGAAGACTGTGATGTCCATGTGATAATATAAACGCGCTACTCGTCAGCATATTCTTTTTAAATTGTTTATAATTAGTATCACTTAAAATAACACACTTTAGATATAGGCCTAATTGACCCATAGTTCTATAATTTGTACTAGTTTGTACATGTGTGTCGCGGCAGAGATGCACAACTAGAGGGTTAAGAGCGACCATGCAACAACAGGTAGAAATCAAGTCTCTGTAATATTGGTCGGCATGCTGTTTGCACTAATCTGCTAATGAAATAGTTTTCATCCATCATCGACTGACGTTTGACCTTTTCAGGGCCAGTATTGATGGTTTTACAGTCACCGTTTCACCTCACACTCTTCTACGGGCAGCCTGTATGACCTATATCAATACAATATGTTACACAACAGGGGCGGATCCAGGGTAGAAAAAGGGCATGGTCACCGAAAGATAATAATGACACATGTATATAACATCCATAGCCAACGCAAGTCGCGCGAATTGTTTTTGCTAATAAATTAACAAATACACCCTTTCTATCTTCTATCTAAGGAATAACAAATGGGAAAATAAGTCGCATTATCATCTAATCTAATTATTGTATACATACAATTATATTTTCTAGATTTCAAAAGGGGCACTTTTAAATTAAAGGAGACCCCTGTTACCCCCCTTCTGGTTCCGCCCCTGGACAATGCTCGAAACAAATGACAGCTGTATTAAAACTATAACTATGTTATAAAAACATAATATTGACTTAGAAAAGGTGCTTGGCTTATTTTTCTTGTAGGCATATTTTATTAAGAAGCAAATGATACCTGTGTTAAATAACCATGTTTTAAAAACATAATATTGGCTTAGAAATAGTGCTTGAATATTTTTTGTTTTGTAGGCATAATATCTATTATTCCAGCTTTCTGTGATATCCGAGATGAATTTGATATGGTGGTAGTGGTCATTTTGTTTTAAAAATAGGGCGTGAGGCTTTTCAATTTAGTATTTGAAAGTATAGCTATGTTTGAATATTTATTAGGCCCTATTTCTCAAAGTAAATGGCGTTGCGCGGATTCTCCACATAAAATGTGTAATGTGATCTGAGACCAAGTATAATATTCTTCAATCATTCTGCGATCAGGTAATAGAGTAAAAATCCGAATAGACATACATTCTTAAGCTGAAAGCTGCGAGAGTTTTTTATTTTATTTTTTATTTAAATGTGTCATGTGGAGCATACAGTACCAGAGGAGCTTAATAACATGTTAAAGCGACGTTTACATCACATGGGTTCCATCATGTTTCCATCAAATAAAATATAGGGGAGAAAAACATATTTAGGCTAATTGCTCAGTTGATACTCCTACGGTATTGCGATATTTTTTTTCTTCAAAAAAATAACATATTTTTCATCATTTGAAGCTGTTAATTGCGTTAGCAATTACAGCTTCAAATGAATGAAAAATAAAAATGAACAATTCAACGTGACAAGGGTTAAGTCCCACTTCAGTTAAAATGGTTTTAATGTTGATGACAACGAGCCCTGACTCCCTTGAATTGGATTTGTGCACCAAACCTATCGACCTAAATATTACGCACCTTGTTGCCATTTGTTATAATAATGCTACACAGGTAGGCCTACAGTAATTTGGGACAGTCACTTTCAGAATAGCGAACCTCAGGGCCTCTTTCGAACAACCTTCGCTGTTTGTCAAAAGTTCACAAGCATTTAGCCTGTTGTTTGCGAGAATGAAGGAACTTCTCGATATTCCTCGTATATCTCAGTTCTTTGACGCACTGGGGAGAAGTAGTGTGGTTTGATTGATTAATTAGTTAATTATACACATTTGCTAGGGTACACAGCTTTGATTGAATGATACCGACTGATACCGACTGATATGACATATGTACAAACGCCATAGAGTCCGATCATTGCTGTTTACCCTAGCAAACGTGTATAATTACCTAATTAATCAATCAAATCGCACTACTCCCCAGTGCTTTGACGCGCATAGTTAGCAAAAAGTAAAACTAACGCGCTTTTGGCAGTGACGAACTACGGGGAAAACATTTAATGAAACGTGGCCCACGGTCTCTAAGCAGGTCTCTAGCCTAATCACAGGCACCAAGTTGGTCGAGATGTTCACTTCGAACATTCCGGTGATTAATATCAAGGTAGCCTGCTTTGGAAATACCAGACCAGGGCTGATATATTCAAAACAGTTGAACTTGATCTTTGGCACATGATTGGTCCAGGGGCCATCTCGACCAATCACTTGGCTAAGATCTGGGACACTCGCTTTGGAAATACCGACTGAGAGCCGGTGATTGTTTTTGAAACATTCACCAGGCTTCTGTCTCACCTGTGTTATCAGATCGTCTGGTCAACAGTGCTCCCACTGGTCATCACGACTTTACTCTTTTAACTACCGCTTTCACATTAGCTGTCAAGTGCATATCACGTTTAAAACATTTATTTAATTTTCTTCGCACTTCCTGCAACATATTTTAAAGGTGAATGGTATTTTAAACAAGCGAAAAAATATTGTCAAATTTGATCGAATTGTCATCATTTGATAATTACATATTTAGTAATCGTTATTATAACACCAGAAATGTGTTTGGAACGTACTGTAATAAGATCCCATAAACAGCGTTTTGTATAACATTTATTATGTTTTTTTTTCCTGTCTAAAATGATTTCTGAAAGCCAACAGCGATTAAATTTTCAATAATCACCTATATATCATACACACGTATTTATTTGAGATATACTAACTGATGTACAATCACAAAACAATCTTGTTAATAAACATTTGTTCATGTTTTTGTAGAATTCTTTGTCCCAGCAAAATAATTGACTGTAAATACTAACATTTTCAGACGAGATTCCATTGGTGATATTTCTTTTTAATCTTCATCATTGCTGTTGCGTGGTCGTCTCATTGGTTGATGTCTCTGGATTACTTGTATTATGTTAACCCCGGTCCATAGTCACATCAAGGAGATTGGCACAGTATTTTATGCCATATTATTATGTCCTGTCGACCAATTATTTCATTTTTTTTATGACTAGCTTGTCATTTGAAGCTGGCTATTTAATTATTACCTAGTAGGACATAGATGACAGAGTGTGCGTTAAGACGTCAGATTCTGAAGTCAATCCCCGCACTGTATAGTAAAACCATGATGATTTCAATTAAAAAAAAAACCTTTTGGTCTCTAGGGCTATGGTTTGTACAAAAATATTTCGGCGTTTTAAGGGAGAACTCTTCCTTTACCGACCCAAACTACACCCAGAAACCGACTTCTTTTTAAAGAAAGACCCATGAAGTAGCCCCTGGACACCATACAGATCATAGCGATGCGCATGCGCACATCAAACAAATAAAAAATGCAAGAGAACATTGCGTCCATGTCACTGACCATTTTGGTTGGCAATTTTCAACCATGCATGCAATGAATCTCCATTGCAATTAATGCATGTACATATATGGAATTCGCATAAATGCGAAATTGGTAAAGGAAGAGTTAATGCAATAAGTCGTCACAGCCATCAATATAGCAGTTGAACACAGCAATGTTACGTCGCATAATGAATCGGTCATAATGAATTACGTCGTCTCTCGTTATTCTGCTCTCTCGCACTAAAATGCACGGCTGTTGACGCCCAGCAAACAGAAGACGTCGAATCAATGTTGGTTTAACTTTGGTCCACTACTGGGCGACTACTCAGGGACCCTTTCCATCCGACCGCCTGTTTATTTGTTGTTTTTAGCCCGCCTTATAATTTTAATTAAAAAATGTGGGCTATTGCAATTGAAGTTCGGCGTCGTCGGCGTCGGCGTTAACATTTACTTGTGGGCGCGATAACTTGAAAAGTTTTTTATGTATCCTTCCCAAATTTGTTATGCATGTTACTAATGACCAGTTCTCGGACAAGTTCAATAATGGCCAAAAAAAATTCAAAATGGCCGACTTATTACGATTTTTCGCCTTTTACGTCAATAATTTGACCTTGTAGGCGCGATAATTTGAACAGTTTTTCACGTATCCTCTTCAAATTTGTTATGCATGTTACTAATAAGTAGTTATTGGACAATTTCAATAATGGCTGTGAAAAATTTCAAAATGGCCGATTTATTGCGATATTTCGCATTTTACGTCAATAATTTGACCTTGTGGGCGCGATAACTTGAAAAGTTTTTCACGTATTCTCTTCAAATTTGTTATGCATGTTACTAATAAGTAGTTCTTGGACAAGTTTAATAATGGCTGAAAAAAATAACAAAATGGACGATTTATTGCGATTTTTCGCATTTTACGTCAATAATTTGACCTTGTGGGCGCGATAACTTGAAAAGTTTTCATGTATCATCTTCAAATCTGTTATGCATGCTACTAATAATCAGTTCTCGGACAAGTTCACTAATGGCTGGAAAAAAAATTCAAAATGGCCGATTTATTGTCATTTTTCGCATTTTACGTCAATAATTTGACCTTGTGGCCGCAATAATGACTTCAAGTTCAATAATGGCGGCGGGCTATTGTCGAGTGTGCTCTTGTTTGCATTTTACGTCAATAATTTGACCTTGTGGCCGCAATAATGAGTTCAAGTTCAATAATGGCCGCGGGCTATTGTCGAGTGTGCTCTTGTTCTATCATACTGTTTGTTCTATCTGCTTCACTATCAATTACTTACTAACTGTAGATGATACCACTTGTGACTGTGACTTTGCTGTTTCAGGTGTCGGAGCGGACGACATGTTTCAGTTGATCACAGAATGGCGCCAGACGAGCCACAGAGAGCCCATAGCTGACCGTATGGCTCACACGCTGAGATCAGCGGCAGTCTCCATTACAATCACCTCCATGACAGACCTCCTGGCATTCCTTATCGGCGCAACCAGCCCGTTCATCAGCGTCAAAAACTTCTGTGCCTGCTCTGGTATGTAAAAAACTGTGGGTTCAAGGTTCCAGATTCTGCGATGTTTATACAGTATTTAGTCAATGTCTCCTGCTCGCTAGCATATCATGTCTGGAGACAAATAAATGAGCTAGGCGAATCAATTATAATACTGAACGCAGTGGCTGATTTCCGGCAATTGTTGCAGCACAGGATTAGCCTGTGCTGTAGATTGGCGAATAACTTTCATTAAGACCCCTTGATTGAGTGCATTACAATGTGCTATATTATTCATTAAATTCAATAACATCATATTGAATGCATTTAAATACAGTGTGAAAAAATACAATAAACATAATGCAATATGATCATGATGATATAATAATATAAAACACAGAGCAATGCAATGCAAAAAAAAACACAATACTATGCAATACAATACAATACAATGTATTGCAATGCAATGCTATACAATGCGATGCAATGCAATGCAATACAGCACGGCAATGCGATGCAATGTGATAATACAATGGAACAATGGAATAATACAATGGAACACAATGGTACTTAAATGTAATATAATCCAATACAATGTGATGTACCGCAATGCGATGCAATGCAGTACAAAACGTTTCACTACAATCACTTGATGTGCCACATGATACGGCAATGTAATGCAACAGATCTTTGTTTTACACAAACTATGATGTAGATATCACACAAATATAAATATAAATCCTTTATCTTTTCCAACTACTCCTCATGTATTTGGCTACCGAAGAGCTGAAGATTCAGTACATGATGCGCAGTGCAGCCGACCAGTTCAAAGCTTGAGCTCTGACAGACATATACATGCAGATGTGTATTTATTTATAGCCGACATTGCTGGATGAAGTAACCATGGATACACAATACACATACAGGTCACGTATTTAAGCACGGGTTGGCCTAGTATATTTATTATTTAGTTTCCACTGTTTAGAAATAAGTTCCAATTTGCCGAAAAAGTAGTTATATTTGAAAAAAATAAACCCAATTTAAAAACATATATTTAATAAGTAATATTATATAATGCATCAATTTTAATTAAATGTCATTTTATAGTAACACATTCAACATTATTTGTAGGAAATAAGCTGAAATAATTTAATTGACAGGAATATTTGAATAATTATTATCAATGATACTTTTTTCAAATTCTGTATAATTTTTACGTTGGAGAAATATGTGTTGTGCTCTCGGCCGACCACAGATTGAAGATTTGGGTCGAACAAGTAAAGCGTAGGTCATAGTACATGAGATATGATGCCCTGTATTGTTTGCATGGCTTGGTTCATATATACACCGTATCTGCACGCAGATGTATAAAACAATAAGGAAATATGTAACTGTACTCAATTATATGAAAATATCAACAGACTATTTTCAGCGAAAACTTTAGTAAATGTGAAAGTGCATAATGTTATAAATACCTAGAATTAACAAGAATAACTAGTATGACCTACTCAGATGCAAGCAAATCCCACAATACACGTCCTATTTCGTCTATTACTCTGAATGACTGCATATTTTGACGTTTAATATATTGTATTTAATATTTTTTGCAATTTTGGATTTTACTTATTTCAAATTGTACCTGATATTATACTTATTGAAAACAATATGCGCAAATTCCAATTAATGAAAAAACAACATTGGGTGAATTAATAAAATTGTCAATTTGAAACATGTTCAGTAATTCATAATTGAATATTATATAGTTAAGATAAATTCTGGACACATCTCCAATATATATCAAATGTTTGCGTTTTGCCGAGCTACATCATGAACAAGTCTTCGTGAAGTAAAGAAAGCGTGAATCTATGGAGTATGTATACATATTCTTTATGCATAGGTAAAGTACATTTTACACCAGTTACAGTAGTATAAATAATGCAAAGGAAACCTGTAAAATGCTTTTAAAAAGCCGCTTTCATACAGGCCACCATGCGAACATACCTTCCTAAAAAGCACGTCATGTTCTGGGTTAGCTAAGATTTCAGCCCTGTGTCAGCCACACGTTCCGGGTCAGCCACTGCTGGGGCTAGTTCTGGGTCGGGTCAGCGAGACATAATTTCAAACGGATAACAGACAATGATAGTTCATTGTTAGCGTGGTTGACTATGATCCCGCCGGTAGTAGCGGATGAGGAGCCTAATTAGAAATGGCCTTATCTTAGGGGTGGGGTGTCAGTGGTTGTGGAGGGGGTACGTGGCAACAGGAAGTAGTATCATTGTAGCAGTGGTGAATGATCATCGTCCATAGTTTTTGTTTTTGCTAGCATGAATATGCCAACTAACTTGAACAAAAATATTATTCGCAAAGAAAACTTCACTCAGGAAATATTGTCGATACCTCAGATACTAAAGATACTGCCGTTAATACAGTCATAGTTTTTCGTCGCAATTCATTACATATATAGAACCAACCTTACTACTCATATACCTATATATACTTATATATACTCATATATATACTCATATATATCTGTTGAAATACATATAGCCTACAGCGATCCTATCTGTTCAAATACAAAGGACAAAGGGATAATGACAACTGCGAAAACAACCAATTAACTCGGTATATAAATAAATATATAACGAAAACCAGATATATGACCATTATGTCTAGACACGTCAATAACTTTCACTCTGTACATGAGCGGAGGTAAGCTATACGTCACACTAAATCTCTACTTGGACTCGGAATAAAAAGGAACGTTTGCACTGCGTCAGTCTACTAACTACTAGCACACGATCTCCTGCTTTACTGTATATATTAGCCATCTTCAAGATGATCCAGAGTTAGGTTAGCGCCTGGCTGTGTTAGACATTTTCCAGCCGGGCGTGTAATCCAGAAAACGCGAGACATTGAAACAATGATGGCTTAATGTTGTATCTCGTCTTTTCTGTGGTCGTCAGCACGTGAGAACAAGCACGTCAACCACGATTCCAAGAAACATGAGATGAAATGTTGAACCGATGTGATCCGTACAGGGTCAGTGTCGTTCACTCAGGTCCAACATTAAACCGGCATTGTTTCACGGTCTTGTGTTTCTGCTGGGATGTTTATATACAACTTCACCTATTACCCGCTTATAATCACTCCACGTAAAATTACCAGTCGTTTTGCATGTTTTGGACGTACCATTTATTATCTTGGGGGGGAGGGGGTGTTTGAGAAATATAACCATGCTAATTCTCAAGTAACAAAAACAACTGTCGCATTATAGATCAAAATTTTGATCAATAAGGACAAAATTCAAACATAACGTTTTCTTGCTTGGATACTGTCCATTGGGGTCCCACTTTTCTTTTTCCTACAGCTACATGTCTTCCCACACACATCCAGTTTTGCCAATTGATAAGATTGATGAGAGACTCTACAGTTTTCCACGTGACACCAAGAGACGTACGTTCAATCAACCTTTGTTTTATTTTTTAGTCCAGTTCCGCTCATGATGATGCCTACATTCCCCATGAACGACATGATGAGTTGAAAGCCACCTAACCTAATTACAAATGTCGATTTCTCACTGCCCTGAACAGAAGAAACAACTATTTGCACTGTCATATTTTTAGCTTTTTATACATCCGTATCAATTACTGGTAAAAGTGGTAATATTGCAGCGCATATAGCAATGTTTGTTATCATATTTTAATTACCCCCTATTATTTAAACTTTATATAAAATCTCTATTTTGAAAAAAAAAAAGATTTCCACTCTTTGCTTTTATGGTGGCCATATTGATTTTTTGAAATTTTGTCCCATCCTAAAAGGTGCAAGTTTTATGATTGGTGATTATTCGGGTCCTAATGGACAGTAGGCCTATCAAAATAGAAAAAAACGTGCCTATTTTTTTATTCCACGCCTGACGAAGCTAGGGCGGTAGGTATTGGCGACGCCGTCCGTCCGTCCGCGTTTCGTTTCAGGAGCAGATCTCTGAAACCCATGGGCCGATTTCTTTCATATTACACGCACACATTCCTTAGGGGGTGTAGATGTGGCTTTTGGGATTGGTGAACTTCCACCTACTTAAATGGGCGACCACCGGTCATAATTAACATTAATATGCCCGATATCTGGCAGCGATTCGTTTCCGGAGCATATCTCGGAAAACCCATGGGAGGATTTCCTTCATATTGCGCACACACATCTCTTAGGGCTGTAAATGTGCCTTTTGGGGTTTTTAAACTTTGTCCTACTTGAATGGCCATAATTAACTTTAATATGCCTGATATCTGCAAACCGTGCCAGAGAGCTAGACCATTACTATAAAACAAAATGTGCGATTTCAGAGAGGGATATGGCCTGGAAAATGTTCAACTCGATCAAATTCAAAATACCGACTATCGGCCCTAATTAACTTTAATATGCCTGATATGTGTAACACCGCGCCATATAGCTGGACCATTACTACCAAACAAAAATTAAATGAGTTGTTTCGGGGAGGGATATTGCCTGAAAAATGTTCAACTTGATCTAATTTAAAAAATGGCTGACTTGTGATCATCATTCACTTTATTATGTGTAATATACATTGCATGCTGTAATATATAAATAGATAAACAATTACTGTAAAACAGAATGTGAGGGTTCAGTAAAGGATGCACTCTGAAAAATGTATGTCACGTGAGCGGGGTTGGGGATATTGGTGGCCGACTGGCCTCTTGCTGTTATTTAGTGAACATTTAAAAACAAATCTGTTCACGCTATGATTTTCTGGCTCTCATTTTGAACTTCTGAAGTCTGTAGTTCGCCCTAACTCTAAGATATGCAAGTTTTTTTCTGGTGATTATTGGGACCCCAATGGACTTACCAAATGAACTGAAATTAAATAAAATGAATGGCGTTTTATGCCACAGTGCACATAGGCTAAACTGAGCCAGGAGAACCTCCTGAGGATGGCGAGATAAATGAGACGACACTACCCCTCAGACACAGGATTCGAAATTCGAACCCTGAGGCCAAGCAGCCTACCTCTCGGTCATGGAGCTTCCCCACAATTCTGAATCATTACGAGCGGGCGGGGAAGAAACATTTTGTTTCTTTGTAACTTGTAGGCCAGAGTGGGGTTCGAGCCCGCGATCTCCGACTTTCCAAGCAGGCGGCTTTACCTACAGCACCAGGCCCCTGCCCTCCAAAGGACATACCAAAAATATGTGCCATTTTTTCCATATTGGACCCTATAATGACTATACTAGAAATGGCGCATCCCTAATAATAATATAATATAATAATATGTTTATGTCGTACTTAGGTACATGTACATGCAATTGAACATTGAAAAATATAATATATTATTTGGTTATCAACTGTTGGTATTATATATTAAGATTTTAATTGAAAATCGTCTTAAAACAGCACAATAATAGGAATATACGTGTATAAACTTTATAACAGATCATCACGTCGTGTTTCAAGTGTTTATTTATGGAGTCGAATCTTCTGAATATGGACCTATTCAAATACGGTTGTTTGCATTTAAGCTGTTGGGGCTAAATATGCTAAAATATGCAAATTAGGCAGCCATTACCGAAAATCCAGTTTCAAGCAATATCTCAGCAACTAATCAAGTTAGAATCCTAAAAACAGTGTCTATCATACGGTTTTCATGGTCAACGAATGCAACAAAATATATCTAATTAGGATCAGAATAACAAATTAGCATAAAATATGCAAATTAGGCAGCCATTACGCCAAATCCAGTTTCAACCAATATCTCAGAAACGAATCAAGTTAGAATCCTAAAAACAGTGTCTATCATACGGTTTTAATGGTCAACGAATGCAGTAAAATATATCTAACTAGGATCAGAATAATAAATTAGCATGAAATATGCAAATTAGGCAGCCATTACGCAAAATCCAGTTTCAAGCAATATCTCAGAAACTAATCAAGTTAGAAACTTAAAAAAATGTCTACCCTATAGTTTTCATGAACAGAGATTGCAACAAAATATATGTTATCAACATCAATAAAACATATTAGCAGAAAAATATGCAAATTGGCTAATAATAGGTATTATAGAAAATGAGGTTTCAAGCAATAGGGGCCTATATCAAAGACCAAACAACCAAAGAGTAGAACATAAAATATCTACACTATCATTTTTGTGGCCAACCTTTCATCTGAAAACATTTCAAGAGTTCCGAAATGTCCACATTACATGTAATATATAACATTTCAACTGGTAATTGTGTACACACATCTAGTTAAGGCGTTGTGAAATAGAAATTCGTGTAAAAAGACAAAACTCAAAGATGTATTATCCCCACACACGACCTCTCACTAAGCCCCTTGACCTCTCAGCTAATACCCACGACCTGTTTAAACGTTTATTTTTCATATTTTGATCTTTTAATACAGCAGTAGACCCTACTTTGTTTTCTTTACTATATTAGGGTAACCCTATAACCCGGATCTCGTGGAAATTACCTTTCATTAAAATGACACCTATTTACTGTATAATTATTTGGTTTGGACAACTATACTTATACGATAATACCAAAATGTGTTTTTTATTGTGATTTTCTTACTTTGAATTTTTTTATGGTTTCCAGCATGGTACCTTAACCTAAAGTTACATGATTGTCCGATAATACATACATAAAGTGACCAATAAAATAGGCATGTGCCTGTAGCATTTTTTTTATTTCATTCTGGCGCCAATTCAGAAGTGTGGGCTTCTCAATTATAGTTCAAATAATATGTAAAAGTTAATTTAGAACCTAATATTGATAAAAGGTTGCCCACATATCCTGCTAAGCTAGTTGCCAAGCATCGAAATATGAATATTAGGGATATCAAAATGTTTAATAGGGATATCGGGAATTAAAAATAAACACATCGCCCGAATATATCGCGCACCATCTGATTGCTAGAAAACTATTGCGCTGTTTTTTTCAGACAAAAGCCTTATTATGAACATGGGTTTACATAGTTATTAGAAAGGTTACGTACACTATGCATACTAGCTGGTGGTAACAAGTTATCTTTGGGTTTGAGTCACATGAACTCAAAAGTCATCAAAGAACCCTTCGTGATTTCTGAGATTATTTTATGCCCATACCTTCTAAATGCCACTGACATAATGAAACTATAATTATGTGATGTAATAAAAAAACCATATTTGTTCATTTAAGTTATTATTTGTTTTACATAACATCTTCTACTGACATAACTAGGGTGATTTTAATGTGTAATCCTTGGGATAAATAACTAGAGTTGAACAAATAGATACAACCAGTCTTTTCTGATATTAAATTTACTGTGTAAAATGACCCATTAACTGTTCTTGTCCTAATATCTTGAGTGCAAACTGGCAGATATTAAATAAATATATAATAAGTTGTCTAAAAATTATTGTCTTTAAAAATCCCGCTCATGGGGAGGGGGTAGGGGATGTTTTTCATATATACCGCTATTATAATAAACCCCTTATTTGTTAATCTATTTTTTTTTCTTGTTACATAAAATCTTCTAGTAACATAACTAGTGTTTATTCCTTGGAACACATACCTGGAATTAAAAAAAAACAATCACAGCCTGTTAGTAAATCTACCGCTTAAAATTCAAGGGGGTACATCATGTTTGGTGACTCAATATTTCTTCCTGTCGCAATATTTTGAGTGCAAACAAGCAGCTATTGAAAGGATATTAAATAAGGTGTCTAAAAATTATCGTCTTCAAATACCTCGCCCCGGAGGAGGGGATAGAGAGGGTTTTCATATTAGATTTAACGTAGCAAGCAATATGTGGAATTTGGGATTTAAAGGGTTATTACATATATTGATGAACCCCATATTCTTTTATTTTTTACATTTTCGGCTCACATAGCATATTCTTGTGACATAACTAGTGTTTAATTATTAGAATAAATACCTGTAATTGAACAAATATATACAACATCCCTTTCAGTAAATTATATTTACCGCCTAAAATTCAAGGGGGTACATATGTTTGATGACCCAGTATTTTTTCCTGTCGCATTATTTTGAGTGCAAACAAGCAGACATTGAATGGATATTGAATAAGCTGTCTTAAAATTAGCGTTTTCAAATATCTCGCCCTTGAGGAGGGGGGGGGGGTGGAGAGGGTTTTCATATTATTTTCATATTACCATTTAAACGTAGCAAGCGATATGAGGAACTTGGGATTTAAAGGGTTATTACATATATTAATGATCCCCATATTATTATTATTTTTTTTTTTCGTCTTACATAGCATCTTCTTGTAACATAACTAGTGTTTTTTTATTAGAATAAATACCTGGAGTTGAAAAAATATATACAACATGCCTTTCAGTAAATTATATTTACCGCTTAAAATTCAAGACGGTACTTGTGTTTGATAACCCAGTATTTGTTCCTGTCTCAATATTTTGAGTGCAAACAAGCAGAAATTTAATGGATATTGAATAAGCTGTCTTAAAATTATCGTTTTCAAATATCTCGCCCTTGAGGAGGGGGTGGAGAGGGTTTTCATATTAGATTGTCATGTAAACGTAGCAAGCGATATGAGGAATTTGGGACTTGAAGGGTTAGCACATATATTAATGATCCCCATATTATTTTTTTTTTCTCGTCTCACATATCATCTTCTTGTAACATAACTAGTGTTTTGTTATTAGAATAAATACCTGTAGTTCAAAAAATATATACAACATGCCTTTCAGTAAATTATACATGTATTTACCGCTTAAAATTCAAGGGGTTACTTATGTTTGATGACCCAGTATTTGTTCCTGTCGCAATATTTTGAGTGCAAACAAGCAGATATTTAATGGATATTGAATAAGCTGTCTTAAATTATCGTTTTCAAATATCTCGCCCTTGAGGAGGGGGGTGGAGAGGGTTTTCATATTAGATTTTCATGCAAAATTAGTAAGCGATATGTGGAATTTGGGATTTAAAGGGTTATCACATATAATAATGAACCCCATATTATTTATTTTTTGTTATTTTCGTCTCACATAGCATCTTATTGTAACATAACTAGTGTTTAATTATAAGAATAAATACCTGCAGTTGAAAAAAATTATACACATGACTTTTATAAAATTAAATTTACCGCTTTAAATTCAGGGGGTGCATATGTTTGATGACCCAGTATTTTTTATACCCCAATATTTTGAGTGCAAACAAGCAGATATTGAATAGTCATATAACATGGTGTTCAATAATCACTGTCTTCAAAAATCCCCAGGGGGGGGGGGAGGGTTTTCATATCTGGCCCATGGACTAACAGTTTAATATTGCAATTGTTTTCGTGTCTTTTAAAAATATAAACTGATTTATTTTATTTTTGTCAACAACTGCTTATTTGGAAAAGCATTTCTAACCAAGTTGAATTGATGTTGCTCGATTCAAATATATAATTTAAATAATCGATTGTTTGGTTGGTATTTTGTTACCGTCACTTCAGATTATGCATTGGGCTTTGATTTGGATTGGTCTGTTTGTAATTCTATGCTATCAATATCCCTACGGGACATTTCTTATAATAATAATAATAATAATAATAATAAACAACCTCCACAGCGCCTAAATCCTCGGTGATCCGAGCTCAGAGGCGCGACAAACATAATCGTATTCCGACTCATAGTTCCAAAAACCGTTTGTGTTTGTCGTCTGGGCCAACCGGACCACCGAGGATTAAAGTCGAAAAAGCCTGACCAAAAAAAAAGGTTTTCAATTTCTTCCGGAAACTATTTTGTGTTTCCGCAGAGCGAATTTCTAAAGGAAGTTCATTCCAAAGTCTAGGTGCAGCAACAGAAAAGGCCCTGCTGTCTACCGCGGTTCTGACCCGTGGAACATTCAGCTGATCTAGCTCACTGGAACGAAGTGTCCGTACCTTTCGCGTTCTAGCCAATTAATGTATAATAATAATTTGTGTTTGTTTCTATTGTTTTAGTCAGAGGCCGTACCAAAATTCCGTTGTTTCATCGTCAGTTATTAATATCTTGTTGTTATACATCTTTAGTTATTATTGTGAGGCCACACACTGATCTTTGTCTGATCAGAAAAGACAATACCAGACCATACCAGACCAGAAAGACTATACTATACTAGACTAGACTAAACTAAACCAGGCGATACCAGATCAGATCAGATCAGACCAGACCAGACCAGACTAGAACAGACCTGACCAAACCCCACACCAGACCGGACCTCAGAAGACAAGCCAGGGGTCGAACAAGTCCGATGTTCTGACGTTGCATATCCCGTTCTATCCAGTGTGTGAACACGCCCTTGGAAAGAAAGACGGGGCAGTGTAATTAAAGACATGACAGAGCAACAGAAGATTAAACAATATGAGGCAAAACAAGCAAATTAAATCAAGACATGAAAAAGCAAGATAAATATTCAAATATTAACCATATAAGTTTTACTACCATATAGCTAACGTTACATAGTTCAATTTAAGTCACAATTATAATAGTTTCATGTTTCCCGGACTCACCGGCTAGAAGTGTCCATTTCTGGATGAAATACAGAACGAGACGGAGAGCACTGTCCTAGGACCTTACACTAATGAAAGTCTGCACCCTTCTCAGGGTCTCAGAGGAGGTGAAACAATAAACGGCCACGCGATTCTTTTCAAAGCCGGGGGAAATGAATTTCAAAGCAGCTAGAAAACAAAATGTTCATTTACGTTTGATGTTGGCAAAAAGCTCGACCTATAGGCCTATATCCCAGCAAGCTGTTGGTCCAATGTTGGATTGATGTCGGTCCAGCGTCTGCGACGCTGGCCCAACATCAAACCAGCATTGGATAAACGTATGTTGGGCTGGTCTCTCTGTGTGGGTGGTGGATTTATCGTCTAATATCAGACAATCAAGGCACGTTAGCACTGGCAGAGCAGTCGGCATGCTCTGTGGTTCAAACGGCACATTTTCTATGACACCCAGACGTTGTGGAGCCACGCAGACATTCCGTGCCATACAGGAGTCAGCATGTTCTACAGCACCCTTGTCAGTTTGTGAGATCCGTATCATCTAATATGCAGGAGCAGGGAATTGTATCTTATAGACTCCCCGGATATGGCCAATACATTGGTTTTTATTTCACCCAGACTGCCCGACACAATACTTCTGAATTTTACAAACCGTTTGCTGTTAACAGTTTTCATGCTTGAAACAAAAGTAAAAATCATCGTATAATGCGTATGATTGAGCATGCAATTAATAATTACAAAGATATTAAAATTTTTTATATATAAATATATTTAACAAGCTAATGTGTAAGTATGTCGGGAACTAAACCACTGCACTATTACAATTGATTTTGTATGAGCTAAACATACAACTATAATGATTATAATAAATAAGTCGTGAGTACTGAGTATTGTCTATTTTGCCATTGTGATTTTTGATTTGTTGTTATCCTCTGACTCAGATTATAATGATTCACAATACTGACCTTCCAAAGAAGCCGGGAAAAAGTCGATCAAAATTTCTCGCTCACACTCTGCAGAGATTTAATACTGTAAATCTGGTAATGTTCGCGTGTTAGATTTTTTGGGATTTTTCACGAACTTTAGAATTCGCGAATTTTTTTTTCTTTAGTGGCGCTATTATAATAATAATTTTCGCGAAATTCTTGGATTCGCAAATTTGTCCGGTCGCGAAATTCGCGAAAATTAAAACCTCGCGAATACTACTACAGTCTACTATATGTGTATTACCTGTACAGCGTTACCCGGTTAATGACCAACGAGGTTGTGAAATTTTTATTTATGGGAAGGAGAAATTCATTTGTATCAAATAATAGCTAATTTGGAGTTACTATGCTCCTATAATACATGCTGTGTGCCTTATTGGTGGCATGATCAAATCTTAACAATTATAAATATTCATACTGTACTCTATTTCTACATTTATTTACGTTGTTACAAAACAGCTAGAGAGTCAGACGTCGTAATGTATGATTTAATTTAGGAGACGTATTTAGTTACAAAGATGTGTTATTTTGGCCCTGTTGAATGTCGTATTGACAGATTTTTCCACGAATTTAAGCTATATAACATTCTACCTGTATACAATGATAAGCAATGTTATAAAGTGACAAAATGAATAATAAAATTAAGTGTAGGCTGAACAATGAATAGTTTGCATTCACATAATCATGGTAATTAAATGTATTTATTATTAAAACAATTTAATTTAGGAGACGTATTTAATTACAAAGATGTGTTATTTTGGCCCTGTTGAATGTCGTATTGACAGATTTTTCCACGAATTTAAGCTATATAACATTCTACCTGTATACAATGATAAGCAATGTTATAAAGTGACAAAATGAATAATAAAATTAAGTGTAGGCTGAACAATGAATAGTTTGCATTCACATGATCATGGTAATTAAATGTATTTATTATTAAAACAAAATCTACGTGATATTCTCTGTTCTTTGCTGGGAGACCATGTGGAATCTAAAAAGGCAATAACTAACTGCTTACTTTTCAAGTAAGCAGTTACCAGGTTACTGCCTATTGATTTTGACTAGCAGTACTTCTGTATCCAGCACGCATGAGTACGGACAAGTCAATCGTGGGTGTTGACCAATGTTGCCAACGGGGGACTCATTTTGACAAAAACTTTGCCAAACAAGCTTTTTAGACAAACTTTTTTGTCTATAAGGCGGATGTGATCCCTTCACGCTAATACATAGGTCCGGCCTGGCAGTGATCCATATGTTCCACAGTGGACACGATACGCTGGCTGAACTGTGAGTTATTGCTCGGCCAGCCTAGTAGACAATGGTCCACCAATGAGCCATCACTGGTCGGCATAATTCACTCAGGTGGGACGTTAGCAGTCACCAATTTATTTGTGTGACAGGACAGTGGACACACAGCAAACACGTTGACCCAGTGTTGGTTTAATGTTGGTCAAGCGTCTGCGACGCTGGACCAACATTAAACCGACGCTGTGGTGAGCTGCCGTGTTTGCTGGGCCGACAGGGGATCCCTGTGGTCAAACAAAACCAGACGGTCCTCGTCACACATGCTGTAAAAGTCCCCCATTAACACGTCCCGGAATTATGGGCAGGAACCTCTGGGGAGACGAGATAATGGCTCAGTCTGACCCGCGTATAATAACACTCGCAGCAAAAACCTGCACCTATTACATACATGTAGCCTACAACACTACCCTGGTGAAACAAACAGCGCTAACTGCTCACTTGAAAGCAGTTACTGCTGTTTAATATAGCGCGAGGGAATAGTGAATTATTTTTATTTCAACCGGTTTTAAAAGATGATTACATAGGTCTTTTAGATGAGTAGTGGCTACAATAGGTAGATGGAAATATTACCATGATCCCACGTTTCTATTTCTGGTAATTACTGCTCCTGACCATAGAAATGTGTTACTAGGACACAGTGTTGCATCTACGAGATGAGATTTTCTTTGCCACCACAGCTGTGAAATCTACTGAGAGCGTATAATGATATTTTATGTAATTTGTTTTTAAATGTTCCATGCTATAGTCAGATTGACATTAAATTCATCAACCAGTATTAATGAGTTTCACTGATTTCTCAGTCAATCAGTTTGATAAGTATTTTAGAAGTTAGGCCATTTGACATGTGATAAAATTCTGTAACGAAGCTAATGGGTTTATAGAGGTCAACATTTTTATTTATTCACTGCATGGCAAATGGTCTAACTTCTTAAATACTTAACAAAACTTCGCGAAACTTTCATTGTAGTCACGACATGAATGAAAAATAGTGTGTGTAAAATTTCATGAAAAATGGTTGAGAAATGACTGATAAATCAGTGAAATTCATTCACCACGGTTAGTGTGAATCCGACTATAATGGTTGGGTTTAAATAACATTATTATTACGTGGAGCTACATACAGAACAACAAACTGTCATAGCAGGACATACAAAAGTTGGGGCATAAAATAAATAATAATTATACGTTTTGAAAACAAGACATTGGCATGGCTTACCTGACTGAAAACCCCAGATACAATATACCGTTAAAAGACATGGCATTACCTCGCATTTGTGAGACACGTGGAGTAGATAAACTATTGTCCTTGGCGACATGACACTCAACAGGATAGTCCACGAAACGTTGGCGCTGATTGATTAGCTTTGGGATCTACAGTCATTCCCAGCATTCCAAAAGAGTATTTGAGCCATCAAGAACACTGTTTCTCAGGCTATGCAATTCCAAGTAGTCCTACTTGTGTGGATAAATACGAATGGGAGATGCAATCATGGTTTGATAATGAATGGGTTAAATGTTCACGCCATTCATGACACTGCATAACATTATCAACGTATAAAACTTTTTAATTTTGGACAAATTGAATGAATTGTTTAGAAATCTGAACAAATGCGACGTTATCTGTTACTGTTCACTCGTTGCTTGTTCTTATACATTATAATTATTTCCCATGCAAAAGCAGTAACCATGAATTCTTCAGCATTGAAATAATCCCCTCCCCAATACTATCAATTAATAAAAAGTTAACTATTGGACACAATTCATTAAGTTACCATGATTACCACAGTAACAGTCATTTCTAAGACAAAACATATACGCTAAAAAGCGTATTTAGTCAGCCTGAGATAAAGGAACGTACAGGATGAAAATTTGTTATCTTTTTGAAAAGATAGAAGGATTAAGTATTTTATTGATTTACAATTTGAACATTTATACAATACATAATTATTATAACATATATATACGATTCTGTGAGCCCATTTTTGTTTATGATTGCTGAAAAAAGTATGTGTGAAAAATATATAATGTTGTTGTTTATTGTTTTCTGTTTTGTAGGTGTTGCTGTTCTGATGTGTTATGTGAACCAGTTGACTTTTCTCAGTGGTTGTCTGGTGCTACATGCCAGAAGAATCAAGGCAAATCGTCACTGTATCACGTGTCTACACACGAAATCACATGCTGACATGGAGGCTGACGGGACAAACAGGTTGAGCATGCTGATGTGTGCAGGCCGTGCACCACGTAGTATAGGTGAGGAAGGGGGACTTTGTCGTAAGTTTTCCCGCTTATTATACAGAGTGTATCCACCTTTTCTACTTCATTGGATCACTAAAAGTGTAGTGATGATCTTGTTTATCTGCTACGTAGCACTGTCCTTCTGGGGAGCCTCACAACTACAAAGAGGACTTAACTTTCGTCAAGTTTTACCAGAGGATTCTTACCTTAGACACTATTTACGTTGTGAGGATATGTTTAAACCACAATCCTACACGTTGATGGTCGTGATGACTGAACCAGTGAATTACCACCAGCTAGACACACAGCACCAAATTCTCCACCTCCTCAACTCATTACAGACATTACATGCTGTGGACAACCATAAATGTATCAACTGGCTCACTGATCTTAGAAATAGCAATTTGACATTACCAGATACAGAGCAGGCCTTTGTACATACTGTGATGACAAACTTCCTGCCTATACACCCTCAATACGTACATGATGTACTCCCTTCCTCAGACAACACTTCCATAGAAGCCTCCAGATTCTACTTGACTTTCAGTGACCTTAACTCTTCATTACAACAAACCACCATGATGCAGCAGGTGCGAAAGCTAGTGAATGACTCGCCGCTACCCTTTGTAGCGTACAGTAGTGAATTTGTATATTACGAGGCAGATTTATCCATTCTTAAGAACACCTTATTGGCAGTGGGTGTCACTATGATTGGTATGTTGTTTGTACAGTTAGTATTTATTCCCCATCCTGTGGTAGTCACCTGTGTTACTCTCTCCATGTTTAGTGTTGTGGTGGGCATGAAGGGATTCATGTACTTCTGGCATCTCTCCCTCAGCGCCTTTACCACCATACAGATCATTATCAGTGTGGGAATATGTGTCAACTTTACTGTACATATAAGCCATGCCTTCATGACAGCAACTGGTAAGAATCGGAACGAGCGGGTGACAGTGGCCTTGGAGAGAGTGGGAGTTCCCACTTTGAACGGTGCCACGTCCTCATTGCTTTGCATTGCCATATTGTGTCTGGGATCTTCTTACATATTTAACGCCATGTTTAAGACACTAATGTTAGTGGTGTTACTTGGTCTTGTCCACGCTCTAGTGTTTCTGCCTGTGATGCTGTCCTTTATAGGTCCAAGACGTACCAGTAAGCCACGAGTGTTTATCCCTGTCTCACCAAGCTGTCGTAGTTTACAAGACACGTACAGGGCAAACTCCATAGTACGACCGCCTCTGCCAGATTCTGGTCCACCCAGACCCCCTCTACTCAAGTCTCACACAGTGCCCCTGATTGGACCTCCTCTCAGTCTCAGGTCCAAATCTCTGGACGACCTCTATCAGCCCCAACAGACTCCAGAACACGTGTTGAATGAGAAGGCGAGGAGAGTGTCTTTTGCGTACTGCCCGCTGGACAGGCCAATGACCGGGCTGATTCAGAGGGAGCCCATGAAGCGTTATAATCTGGACAAAGAGGTGATCATCAGACCTCCATGCATTCCTGAACTCAAAGAAACCACCGACGATGAGTATGTGGACGCTACAGAAGAACCCATCCCCAGCGAGAGTAGTCCATGTCTACCACAAGCCAGAACATCCGTCCTTTTTGCCCCAGAACGCAGTGACCGAGCCAGCAGTGTCGCCTGAAGTGAAATAGCAGAAAATAAAGGTTTTGGCTCAGTGGTGGTTTGACATCGTAAGATGTTGGCCCAGCAGATGTGACCTCTAATAACAAATTTTGATAAAACAAATCACCCACCTGAAGTTGTGTCTCGCTACCGCGATCCACAACTTCAATTGGGTGAAAGAGTCTACAAAGAACGATTGACCGGTTCATTGTTGAATCAAGCTCATGTAGCTCAGCAATGAAGCAATAATCGTTTGGTTGTAAACTATTATAACAAAACAAAGCAAAGCATGTTAGATTGCATGAAACATTTACCGATAATATGCAGCATTCGTTTTCATTAACAAAATCACTTGAAACCCATCCGAGTAATTATAATATTGATTAGATCTTATATTATAATTAATTGTATAATATTTCAGAAGTGCGTACTCTCGCATAAACTAAACTATTAAACGGTATGGCGTTTCTTTGTTATTATATTACATTTCTGAAGTTTAAATGCAATAATTGTAGAAAGTAGCACTCAATTTATAAGTAAATGTAAATAAAATGTTAATAAATATAGGGGGCCTACAGGAAAATAATGCACAAAATTATACCAAGATGCAAATTATAACGAAATTAACCAGAGCAGATTCGCACTGCCAGTCTACTTAGTAGGCTACTATTCGTTAGTTATATTCCAACGTATAGAAAACGAACATTATTCTCATCAGTATAACCAAGGATGGTATAACAAATGCAGGAGGCATTGATTGATTCAGGTGTGCATAACATACGTCACAAGAAATGTTCACCCAATGTTGCTGTAATGTTGCGCTACAGTCTGCGACGCTGACCCAGCATTATAAAAACAATAAGGTCAACCATTACGTGTCTGTGTTAATGATTGGACCAGCTGTGTGATCAGATTTTTTTGTAAATCACTACGCCTAATCATACCAATTGCATGTAGCTTGTTCACATGGCTTTAGTAAATCACACTATTTGTGATGAAGTTGGTTTGTCTTAAATATTCTGAAATTATTACAGATGTAATACAGATGTGAGTATTTGTACCCATTTGCGATCCACGAATTCAAGTGGGCGAAAATGTCCACTCTATCATTAAGCGCTTTAAGCATAGATAAATTAACATGATTACCAGATAATAATGGTCACAGGTGCCTGTGAAATAGCAGGTTAATAACTTGACCCACAAACATAACAACCAGTATAAAGTAGATAAGATATATTTACTGTAATAATAATGCAATCAATGTTATAAGTATTCAATAACGGCACACGATCATTTCAAACACACGTGGAATTCAAATTCCACATAGTGGCAAAGTACATAATTGCATTGCTAAAGCTTTTTCACCAGATCAGATACATGATGTATATACTGTAGGCATATAATTGTGTTTTCTTCAACTGTCAAAGTATAATAATTTGAAAACGAAGGTTTGTCCCAAATATATAGGCCTAGCATTCTACCACTACCCCAGCAAAGACAAAACATTTGTATAATCTTTGTACAACGTCTTCGACGTTGGTCCAACATTGTACAAATGTTATACAAATGTGTTGTTTTGCTGGGACTCAATAACAGTGTGTGGTGAGCGGTGGTTGGCTAATCCAGTCATAAGAGACTGAGCCTCTTTCAATTGGTCAATGGTATATTACTGTTTTTCAAGCATTTGGCCCGTAGGTTCTTTGCACGGAGTTAAAAATCTGTCACTTTTCCAACCATATGAAAGTGTACGAAACAAAATTGTAGCAGTATGGCTCACACTGATGTGCTAGTATCATAGCGGTGAAACATTTTTATTTCTTTAGGCATGCTGCTATATATATATAGTGAACTAACTGTATTTCAAAACATAAATTACCTTATCCCATTTCGTATCGACACATATTTATTATGTGTTTTGTGGAGGTATTCGAGCTAAAAATGACAGAAAGCAAGCTTTTTAAAGAATCTAGTTGTGAAATGCTGTATACAACAACATGACTCTGTTTAATGTTTATTATAATTTAGCAATTGTTCAGGTCTAATTTTTGCACAATTTATTTTAACTCTAGCTCACGCGTTTCTCTAACAGAAATTTTTTTTTGAAGATCTGATCATTAGGTACATCCACTAGTTATCATTTTCTTGTTTATTACATCACTGGGGCCAGTATGGTTATAACACACCTCTGGCCATGGAGGGGTGGGTGTCGTCATCAGCACATCTGTTACCTGGTTACGCAGCCCTTGTGAAAAACAATCAGCTACCACTACACCAGATATTAATCCCATGTAGGTTTAATGTTGGCCAGCAGCATTGACGGTGGGCCAACATTATAGTCAAAACTTGATATAATAATAGGCTAAAAAGGTATCATTTTTTTTGCCACTTTGTGTTGTGGAAATTACTGAGAGTAATTACGCAGTTACATAATTCAGACAGAAATCATAGCCCACCACTGTCTACCATTGTATTTGTGTCGTATCATGAATTCCTAGTAATACAACCATTCAGACACGGTGCAATTACATCTCCATTACAATCATTTAGAATTAATCTACGACACCATCTGCCTGGCACAGGTAAACATCAATTACATGTAGTGACCATGTTAATTATTCAGATACTCATTTCATAGCTTGTTCATGGCTGTCGGATAAGCGGGTCACATTGTGTGAGCGTTGCAACGCGGCGCAAAATGTATGGAATCCTCAGTGCAAAACGATTGACAATCAATCGAACACAAACGGGATTCTGTAGGAAATGCTGGCTCAATGCTGTGCCAACGTTTCTGACATTGGCCCATTATTTAGCCAGCTTTCAGCATCGTACCGTGTTTGCTGATATAACAGACGCGAAGTCGCTATACTGTATTTAATCGCCGTCGTCCATGTAATTTTTCCATTCTTTCTGTCTGGTCTGTTAATGGCTTTAATCTATTCTGTAAACCGCTGTGCCAACGTTCCTGACATTGGCCCATTGTTTAGCCAGCTTTCAGCATCGTACCGTGTTTGCTGATATAACAGACGCGCAATCGCTATACTGTATTTAATCGCCGTCGTCCATGTAATTTTTCCATTCTTTCTGTCTGGTCTGTTAATGGCATTAATCTATTCTGCAAACCTTTGAATTCCCACTAGTGCTATAAATAATATAATTTGTCATTATGTAATTCGTAAATCATATGTAAACTGTTTATTTCGCGAAATAATTGCAGAGGAGTTTCAGTATCTATTACATTATTATTATTATGCCTATATCTATTGATTGATAAATTGTATTTATAAATGAAATTAACTTATTTTGTCAATATTTTCACCAGAAACGCCTGATTTCCATAAAGTGATGGGGCATTTTAAATATGTTCGAGTGACAAAGACGCCTTTTCCAAAAAACAAAACCACGTAGAATCCTTTAAAATATCGTATTTAAAAAATAATATTGATCCCACGTTCGGATTAATAAAAAAACCCACAAATTATATGTAAGCCTACCGGGTAGGCCTATATCACAAAATATGGATAAATAGAAGTATATAATTATAATTATTATTTTTCTTTTCTAAATTTGTGACACGTATCATCGTCATTAGTATGCATAAAGCCATAAATTAAATGCCCTCCTTAATTTGTGGAATGGAGATGATCTTCTTTGTGTATATTTAAGTGCCCAGCAAACAAGACATGTTTAGTCTGTGTTGGTAGACTGAGTCAATATCAACAAACAAGACATGTTCAGTCTGTGCTGGTATAAGACTGAGTCAACGTCAACAAACATGACATGTTTAATCTGTGCTGGTATAACACTGAGCCAACGTCAACAAACAAGACATATTTAGTCTGTGCTGGTATAGGACTGTGTCAACATCAACAAACAAAATATGTTTAATCTGTGCTGGTATAAGACTGAGCCAACGTAAACAAACAAGACATATTTAGTCTGTGCTGGTATAAGACTGAGTCAACATCAACAAACAAGACATGTTTAATCTGTGCTGGTATAAGACTGAGCCAACGTCAACAAACAATACATATTTAGTTTGTGCTGGTATAAGACTGAGTCAACGTCAACAAACAAGACATGTTCAGTCTGTGCTGGTATAAGACTGAGTCAACATCAACAAACAAGACATGTTTAATCTGTGCTGGTATAAGACTGAGTCAACGTCAACAAACAAGACATGTTCTGTGCTGGTATAAGAATGAGTTAACATCAACAAACAAGACATGTTCTGTGCTGGTATAAGACTGAGTCAACGTCAACAAACATGACATGTTTTGTGCTGGTATAAGACTGAGTCAACGTCAATTAACAATACATACTACGCAGTCTGTGCTGGTATAAGACTGAGCGAACGTCAGCAAACATGACATGTTTTGTGCTGGTATAAGACTGAGTCAACGTCAACAAACATGACATGTTTTGTGCTGGTATAAGACTGAGCGAACGTCAGCAAACATGACATGTTTTGTGCTGGTATAAGACTGAGTCAACGTCAACAAACATGACATGTTTTGTGCTGGTATAAGACTGAGTCAACGTCAACAAACAAGACATGTTCAGTCTGTACTGGTATAAGACTGAACCAACGTCAGCAAACATGACATGTTTTGTGCTGGTATAAGACTGAGTCAACGTCAACAAACATGACATGTTTTGTGCTAGTATAAGACTGAGTCAAAGTCAACACACAAGACATGTTCAGTCTGTGCTGGTATAAGACTGAGTCAACGTCAACAAACATGACATGTTTTGTGCTGGTATAAGACTGAGTCAACGTCAGAAAACATGACATGTTTTGTGCTGGTATAAGACTGAGTCAACGTCAACAAACATGACATGTTTTGTGCTGGTATAAGACTGAGTCAACGTCAACAAACATGACATGTTTTGTGCTGGTATAAGACTGAGCCAACGTCAGCAAACATGACATGTTTTGTGCTGGTATAAGACTGAGTCAACGTCAACAAACATGACATGTTCAGTCTGTGTTGGTATAGGACTGCGCCAACGTCACATATGGTGGTCTAGCCACCATCATAGACTTTTTGTTTTGTTTTTCTTCTTTTATATTTCCTATATTTCTTCTTTTGGTATGCTTATAATTATACAAAAAAGTAGGCCTAACTGGTAAAATGCATGGGATGGGAACAAACTACTGCAAAAATAACAGATACACACTGTGTGAAAAAACATGTAATTATTATGACCAATAATTATGGCAAAGTTGTATGTATCGTCATCCTGGTAGAATGTGATTTGCAAGAAAGGTAATTGGATATGTTTTTGTAATTTCTTTATGCCTAACCTTCTGTATTGCAGTAGAAACCCTCATATTATAAATATATCATTAATATTTAATGATGGTGATAATGTCGACATTTAAATGAATAAATATGCTAAATATTCTGTAAATTCATTACCATGAATAAATACAGAGGGCGACCTTCTTCTCTTCAAAAGGCTTTCCCCAGAAAGCACGATACAACGGTCCAATGTTGGTCTAATTCTGCTCAGTCTTCTCTGAAAAGCTGAGATTTGCGTGCGCCTCATCTCTTCTCCTCAGCACAACTACTTACACTGCTACTTCAAACTGTTTTAATGTCTTCAATACAATGTCATGTATTACATTTTGCACTTTCAAAGAAATTATGATATACCATTCAAAAACTCATGTATTTACATACATTTCATTCTCTTCGAGGTGATTATAGATACCACAATCACCACCTCAAAGGTAATAAAAGAATATATTCAAGTGTAATATATAAACTCAAAACTCAAAGTGTCCTCCATAACCCTTAAACCAAAGAGACCAAATGTTTTTTTGAAGTCATGAGAAATATCTTATCTAGCCCTTTCCGCTTCTATGGCCATTATTCATTAAGGGGATCGACTTTAGACGTCAGAATCTGACGTCTAAGGACGTCAGATTCTGACGTCGAAAGTCGGTCCCCGCGCTGAAAGGGTTAATGTTATGGATCGTATTATTCTACCACCACTGTATTATATTTAAAATGTGCCAAGCGATGCATGGGTATAAAATTAGAAAGGGTGGTTATTTATCGCATAGTTCAGCAGTGGGAACCCTACACAATGATTTCATGAAAATTGTCCGAAGATTACCTTAAAAGTACAACTGTTTAGGGTCATTTACATACCATACGTACATTATCAAGGATAAATGATTACATGTCACAGAAATATCTGCAACCATAGCATGGGTTCGCCCTAAACCTTGGCTTCCGACACTTAACAGCGAGACATCCGAAGTGTGCCTCTGTTATCAAATCCAATATGTTTGCGCCGCGTACATATTTATGTCAGTGTCAAGTAGAGGGGAGGGGGTTCGTATTCCCCTTACACTTCACGAGCCTATAATGCGCCCATGTAAATTATAATTATTTTTACTTGTTTTATTATTATTATTATCATTATTATCAATCGAAACATTCCATATATTAATTATGTTTGTGTGCACTATGCATGTATAGCTGTGTAGCTGAAACATTTCGTCATCCGCATTATATTTATTTTACATCCCTGTGTAATAACTCACACGTAAACTATTCTATTTAGTCATGTATACAACATACATTGTGTTTATGGAGCCTATACCCATATACATATGGGTGACTTCAGGATGTGCTGCATATTATTATATAATAATGTAATATTATCTAATATTTTTATTAGTGTAAAATAGACATTTCCAAAATAAATCATTTGATTAATTAACCCTTTCAAGCCTGAATTTACCATTGTCATCTTCATCCACTACAAGCCGCGAATTGCTATTGCAATTTCCGACTTGTTGTGGATGAAGATGTTTTGATGAGGTTTAAAAATTAAAGAAAATTGCCATGAGTTAATAAACCAGTTTCATTTTGTCAAATTTTCGCTCTAAAAACCTTGGTTGTAAGAAGATTAAGTCTGTTAAGTCTGAGATTCAAAATGTTGCCTTGATGAATCGTGAGGGTGTAAAGGCTTAAGTGAGCATCTCTCTCAAACTACTTTTTAATAATTTAAGTAACATTTTATTTTTGCTTGAAACACATTGTCATTGTTGTGAATGAGAGTACCCCGCCATCCAGCAAACACAAAACATTTGTATAACATTTATACAATGTTGGACTAACGTTGTATAAAATAATGTTAGACACATGTTTTTTTGTTTACTGGGATATCTAGTATAAGATTAGATCCATGTTTATCAGTTTATTAGACAACACGAATCCCAGAAAACACGATTCGTTCACAAATGGTGTTTTAATGTTGGTCCAGCGTCGCGGTCAGTGGTCCAAAATTGAAACGACATTGGGCCAATGTCCAGTGTTTGCTAGGATTATATGTAATAGTATCTACATGAACAGTTCAAATCATTCACATTTTATTAATTCAATTTTTTTGTAATTTAATTCTGCGAGAATGGGAATGAATAAGAATACATAAATGTAACTTCAGCACAACAACCACATGTATGATGGGGATTATGAATGGAAAGACAAGACAATACGATACCCATAATGTTTCTAATTTATACATAACATCTATCCCACTTGAATAGAAACATAGGCTGGGGGCAATAATCGATGGTAAAACTAATTTCCGCGCGTTTCCCGTGATAATAGCCCACGGCACATAGAAGATCATGAATAATGTTGAGTCATCGATAGAGACGTCCTGTCATCTCACTGCTCTTGCTTACAGTGTGGATGCGACGTAGCACATGGGCCAGAGCACTAGAACCAATACCAGTAAACACGAGACATAGAACCAATGCTGGTTTAATGTTGGCCCAGCGTCGCAGACGAAGGACCAACATTAAACCATCATTGGGTCAATGGCTCGTGTTTGCTGGAAATCATGCTCATAAGACCGTACATATATAATTATATGCGGTTTCAAACAATCTTCACGCTACAGAAATGTCCATTGCTAACTTAGTTTGTGGTAAATGCTGGGGTGATGAGGTATTTAAATTGGAGATGTCTATTTTTCATATTTAGAAATGTTTTTCGTAACTTGAATCTGGACAGTGCGTTAGCAATTCCAGCTTTAAATGAATGAAAAACCTCAGCAGTACAGCATGTACAAGGATCAACATATGATATTTACTGTTATACAATTATACATACTGTTCATATCTACTCATAAATTATATGATCATCATTTATTAGTCCACGTTTTAATATAACCCATACTTACACACCTTGAAAACTACGTTGAACAAGTATTACGGTGTATAAAAATGATTTACCTTACTTTTGAAAAAGCAAATTCATTTCCACTCATTTGTAGCTATGGATCGCGTTAGCTAGACATATATTTACCCTTTAACCGTCGGTCATGATTATAATTCTTTTTTCTTTTTTATTAGCCCATTAAATACCAGTTGTTAGAATGTAAGCGATATAACATGACATCAATCAGCAAGATTTCAAAATCGTAGACCACCATTTTGTCATTAAATACCAGTTGTTAGCATGTTAGCGATAAAATATGACATCAATCAGCAAGATTTCAAAATCGTAGACCACCATTTTGTCATTAAATACCAGTTGTTAGCATGCTAGCGATAAAACATGACATCAATGAGCAAGATTTCAAAATCGTAGACCACAATTTTGTCAAATCTGAATAATTTTCACCCACTTGAAGTTATGGATCGCGTCATCGAGACACAACTTCAAGTTGATGAAAATTCCAATTAAATATATTGGCGGTTAAAAGGCTAAGGGAGTGAAGGTTTCAATCATATAACTTTATATATAAAGAGTTCGAGCTGTTTGACAAATATGAGCCATTGTAATATTCATGTGGTGACAGCAATGAACAAAATACGTCTCACCGTGGGATCATATAAAACATAACAGTTGACTTTGGCTCTTATGTGTTATCCCCATTTCAGTTATGCGAGTATGTATTTATGTACATACGTGTACACGCGTCAAGTATACGAATGACATACATGTATAGCCGAATGTAATGGACAACAGATTAAGTATTAATCCTAGTGATTTAACCTGTTAGTTGTGGTTATTATTAAAATGTTAATCTCATGTCTATTGATGTCCTTCTTATATACAATATATATGTAATAAATTTCGTTGTGTAACTATTATTATCACTGTACACATTTACCTGAATAAAATGTTGCAAATGTAGACAGTTGTTGTTGTCACGGTGTTTTAATGTGATATCAATAATTTTACTCAAACAGCAACACGACAAGTTGTCTTTTACGTTGGAGAAGGTGGCCAAAACGTGATATCAAGGCAAAGTAGAAACAGTTTGGTGAGGTTGTGCGATCATAAAAAGTATATGTAGAATTGATAACTCACATTTACGGCCAATGTAGATAAACCAGAGTGAGATATATTTGAATTTCTTTTACTCTCTATATTTGAACTCGGGATAAATAATCAACAAATAAGCACACAAACATATTTCGATTGTTTTCATTAATACGCTGGGTTATTAAAATAGGGGGCGATTGGATATTGGAAATATATATCTATACAAACATATTTAACAAATTGTGAAAAAAAGATCATGTATAAATATAAATATTTTATTATCGATGTACACATTAACATATTAATACATACAAAGGTCTTTCAAAACACACGGTGTCTTTCTAAAGACAGATACATCAACATTAAGACAATAATTGCATAACCTATCATATAAAACCAGTACATGTTAGATAGTAGAATCAGTGATTGTGTGAGATGTACTCGTCCACATTGTATAAATGTTGAGGAACACCATGACACATTTCGACAAAATGATGCGTTGTTAGTAGTGACTGATATTTGTCTTTTGAACTGATGTTTTGTATAGCGTATGGTCTGTAAATAACTGAATAATGCTAGTTATATAATTAGCCATTTTGAAATGGAATTAGCCATAGGCCTACTTTCACGCATGTACCGAGGAAAAATATGGCCTTGTTGGTGATTTGTTTTATAATTATAATAATAGTATAGATACAAATTCGACCTTGTATTTCTGTAAATAACATAAGCTTGTGTAAAATAATTAGATTAAGCCTGGGATGACTGGATGAATCAACTAATATAATGAAGTAATCACCTCGTATGTAGATAGTAGATCACGCACACACACCTACTACTTTTCTCGTATAAATTCAATCAATACAATGGTCTTGCATACATATCAGCAATGGTACATTGTAAATTTAAGCTATAACCTGCTTGAGCAAACATACCACACACCTATGCACCATATTAATTAACTTTACAGACAAGACTAACATTATGATTTCAAAAGAACAATTTCATACCATTTTACCTTTCATACCTTAAATACATACCCGATGCTTGTTTATTTAATTAAGCTCTAAAGGCAGATTGAGTTAAAATTAGGTGATTATTGTGATACATTGCAATCTGACAATATCATTTTCTCATACCATGTATGGGCATATAAAATATTATTTCATACATGTATGCATGGTATAGGCCTAGTTGTTTCATAACAAGTTAGTAAATGTATTTTTAAATGGGCGTTTGGCTTTAGCATCGAATCTACAGAATGTTTATGTGGCTAAAATAAGTATCTAATTGCGTTAACATTGATTACTGAACCTGTAGAAATTACGTGTTACGTGATAACAAGTGAATGACGAATGGAGATTATATAAATTTTCCAGGTGATCCATGGGCTACATTACTTCAGAGTGGACACCTGGCGTGTAAAGACTAAGTGTTGCCTTAGACACTCACCAGGATCGTTTATCTAGCATAACTGACAGTGATACAAACAATGATCACAAATTGGGGGGGGGGGGGTGTGAGATTCGCGTGTAAAATGTTATGTATAAACATGATAAACTGAAAAACTCTTAGGCAATATTTGTCAATAATGGTTGAATTTCGTATTTTACGTTGTGCGATCAATCCATTTTTTGATAATAAATGATAAATAGCTGTCTAAATATTTTGAAAAATTAAAGAATCGGTTCTTGTGATATATGCTTTTTATTTTATTGCAGAATTGAAATCACCTTTAATGTGTTGGTTGTAATGAGTATTGATATATCAAGAAACGTATTATAAATTAATAACTAGTACTGTGTTTCGTGTACATAGTCACAATACCGATAAATAAATGTAAGGAGTGTGCTACATCGACTGTTAGCGTCATTGTTGGTGGTTCTATCTGATGGTGGATTAGAAAGTACACTTTTGATACTGTTTGCCTGCCGTCGTCCAGTGTTCGATTTAAATTTATAATATCTAAATTGGAATTACTATACTGCATTTTCTGTTGATCAGTATTTGAGAAAGCGTTTTAACCCTTTAACCGCCAAATTATTCAATCTGAATTTCCACCCACATAAAGTTGTGTCTCGCTGACGCGATCCACAACATCAAGTGAGTGGAAATTATTCAGATTTGACAAAATGGAGGTCAGCTGTTTTCAAATATTGCTGATTGATGTCACATTTTATCTTTACCATGTTCAAAAGGTGGTACATAAATGTGTTAATAAAAAATGGAAACTCGAATATATGCGGCACTGGCGGTTAAAGAGGTCAATTTGATAATGTGAGTGTGTGTGCAGCTGTGTGTACAATTCGTCACCTTGGTATGAAAGGGTTTATCTGTCACTTAGTAGAGTGGCAGATAAACCCTTTCGCATCCAAGGTGACGGATTGTCGTGTTCTGAACACTCGGTGATATGAATTTATATACATTTATACAAATGATAAACACATGTTTATATTCATGACATTGATCACTTGTTATCTTTTTTACCTTTGCCTTGAATTGCTTTACCAGTTTTAGTTAATAACCTCCCCAGTAAATTCCTGCCTTCGGCTAATCTTTTATCTCGGGGTTTTCGTCGACCAGATGATCTGTACTTTGCACTTCGAGGTCTGGAAAGAGCACCATCGTCAGGTATATCTATATGTAACTCATTTGGTGTTAGGCGATTCTTTACCAATGTGTCGGCACTACCTGTGGTTCCACTAGAGCTGCTACAATGTCCGTCAATGGAATATGGACTGAGTTTACCTTGGTGATCCATGGTAAGAGTGGGATCTTCCAACACGCTTGTGGCATCCACATAAGAGTCATCTACTGTGGTTGTGGACTCCCAGTCATCTTGTACCTGCGTACTTGACGTGGCCTCATTACTAGATATAAGACCTTCTTCGTCTTCTTCAGGTACTGTCTCTATAGGAACCATCTCTAAGCTGATTTTACCCATTTTTTTGGACAGTGACTCGTGTAGATCACCTGGATCTGGAGATGCCTCCTTGTGACATACTTTAGGAGAAGGAGGCGGCATGAAATGTGCTCCACCACATCTAGCAGCCTGTGAGATAGGGATGAACATACGTGGCTTGCTGGTACGACGAGGACCAAAGAAGGATAAGAGTACGGGGAGTACCAACATGGAGTGAAATATGCCCAGGATCACCACGATCAGCAAGCTGCGGAAGAAGGTTTGAGATACATAAGACTCAGCGAATGCCAGCATCAGTATCCCTAGAAGTGATGTGACAGACATATTGAGGATGGGTATACCCACGTGCTGCAAAGCTGCCACCACCCTATCGTTGCGTCTTTTCCCTGGAGCTGACAGAAATGAGTGACTGATATGTAAAGTATAATCCACACTAAAGGCCACGGCCAGTAGTATCTGTACTCGTGTGAAGGCACTTAGTTCTAAACCCCAGAAGTGTAAGAATCCAAAGAGACCCAGCACCAGAGACACCATGGTGATGGCCACACACAAAATGGATATAGGATGAGGTATAAACATCAGCGCTATAAACAGCATACCTATAATAGCTACTCCAACAGCTAACAGTGTATCCTTTAGGACTAGCACATGGTGTTCTGCGAACACAAACTTAGGGCAGTAAGATATCAAAGGATATTCAAAGTCTGACGCAAGGTTGCGCATGCTCAGCATAATTGCGCTTTCCTGTGCCGAGTCATTTTGATGAAGGGCGCACACATAAAACCTTGAAGATATGATATCATTACCTTCAGGGTCAAACAAAATATCATTCACATACTCTTGGTGATCACGTAAAAACTGATTCTTAAGGATTTTGATGAAGTCATTTTTGTTGATTCTTTTGAGAGGACGCATGGTTTTAAGGTAGTCACAGTAGGCTTTCAGCCAGGATACTTCATATTGAGAATCCATTAACGGCTCGTTTCGCGCGTCCCGCAAAAATTGTCGAATAGCCTGCTGAAATTCCACCTGCTCATATGGTACGGAGTCTGTCATAATGAGCTGTACCACAGGACCGTTATTGGGATAATAATTATTCCTTGCCTGTATGTAATCGGAAAGATAGGATGTTTTCGGCACGATATTTTCCAGTTTCAAACCAATTTTCAGCTGCCAGGCGCCGGATATAGAGAACACGATATAGACAACAAACACGCACACTACTACTATTTTAGTTGGGATGTGAGTAAGAAGACGTGGTAAGAATGCACTAGGGATACGTTCACATGGACTCTCATATTCTCCTGCAGACGGCTCTGCTGCACATAGAGCTATGTCATGCTTCATGGCGCCGTCTTCCGCCATCTTGTGTTTAGGCTCTGTCACACGACACGTCAGACAGTGGCGCCCATCTCGTGTACGCCTGGCGTGAAGCACCAAACATCCAGCGAAAAGTGTCAGCTGGTTTATATAGCAGAACAGTACAGCCACGGCTAAAACAGAAACAAATTGTACAATTTATTACCAGAGAATGTGGCAAGGCTAATGCTTTTTGTATTGGACATATTATTATTTATCTAACAAAAGTTGTTAACCTTTGTCATATTGAATTATTTGCTACTATATTTTTTTAGTTAGGTAAATAGATCTATCTAACTGAGCTTCTTTAACAACACCAATTTAGGAAGCATTATATTTAGTTATTTCTGAACATAGACTGGTAGATATATGAAAATAACCACTGAACCCCGAATAAAATTAAAACAAAAGGTTTCTCAACGGTTTTCTGACCAACTGGATAGAATGAATAACAACAAAATCTATCAAAATCTGACTCATAAAAGGCCGGAAATTCAAGATGGCCGCCATTGGCCGTAAAAATCGTAAAACCATCCTAATTTGTCAACAATTTTACGCTTAAACCACGATTCTTAATTATAATCGATGTTTTTAAGATTGGTGAACTCATTAGTCACAGTAACATTCTGGCGGTGTCAAAAAACTTAGATGGCGGTGGATCTAGGGGCAGAAACCAAGGTGAAAGGTCCATTAAAAGGAAAAATAGGATTTTTCAACAAATAAAAGAAAGTTAGAACAAGTGCAATGCCTTTTTTCGTGTAATTTTGACTAGAAAATTCATTCTTAATATTATTTTCATGATTCAAGGTCATCCCCAATGTCAAAAGGTCAACTTCAAGGTCAAGTAATCGAAAAATTGATTTTTACCAAATAGAGCTGAGAACATGTGTAATAGCTCATTTTCATGTGATTTTGACTGGTAAATCATTTCATGATATTATGTTTGTGATTCAAGGTGACCTTCAAGGTCAAAAGGTCAAAATTAAGATCACATTCCTGAAGGTACAGAACAGAAATACGAATATCATAGATGTGGCTACAAGGTTGATTAGCTACTTTTGACTGGATACAATGTTCTTGTTCCTTCTCATCGTCCTTGAATGCTTTAACGTCGCTATGGAACGTCGCCAGAGGTTCTCTAACGGCTCCCAATCGCCTTCCGATACTTTCCCAGCGCCATTTACCCCCTCTTCGTCACCCTTTAACACGTTTTGACGCCTCCCCATCGCATTTTAACACATTTTAGGGCTTACCCTTACCATTTAATACCTTTGTATCGTCGTTCTTTAACGCGTATCTGTTGCATTTTAACGCCTCTCTGTCGCCCTTGGATGCCTGATACCCTTTGATGCTTCCTCGTCGCCCTTTAGCACCTCCACATCACGCCTTATTTCCTACTTAACACCTTTTAAGGCACCCACATCGCACTTTAACATCGGCTCGTCGCCCTTTATGCATCTGTGTCGGCCTTTGACATCTCCTCAATGTAAATGAAGGCCTTTCCATCACCCTTTGGCGCCTCTCCGTTACCCTTTATTACATCTTATCGCCTTCTAACGTCACCCCATTGCCCTTAAACGTGCCCCATCACACTTGAACGAATCTTAGTCATTGCCTCTTAACACCTCTTCATCGCTCTTTAGCGCTTTCCATCGCCATTTAATGCATCTGCGTCACCCTTTAACGCTTCCTTGCCGCCCTTGCATACCACCTTCACATCGTCATTTAACGCTCCTCTCTGCCTTTGCCTTTTTCAACGCAGCTCCGTCGTCATTTAACGCCTTCACGTCGCTCTCAAACGCCTCTCCATCGTCCATTAAAGCCTCTTTATCGACCTTCAATGCCTTCCCATTGCCATTTAACCCCCCTGGCCTTTCACTTGTGAAGCCTTGTTATTTACTAAAAATGACGTCTTTACAAAGGTTTTTCCACCTTGAGCATGCTCATTACCAGAATTAGATTATCCAGTGAATATCACACCCTAACGTGGTATTATTCGTTCTCTAATTTGTGGCATATATGTTTTGTACCTCCGCGGAAATATAGAGGGGTAGAGTGTACACCAATGTACACAATGCTTAGCATTCAAGTTTAATTTTTATGTTAAGAGAGGGAGGTGTACACATTTAGCTTGATAAAAGAATAAATTAAAACACAATGAACATGTATTCCTTGAATGTCACTGCTTATTCATGATATATGTCCAAGTCAATGGATATTCGACACTGTTTCCATGACAAAGTTGGCATGTATGGTCTAAAATATATATTTAAGAAGGGCAAAGATATAGCGTTTAGAATATTTCATCAAGACGACTTAAACAATATGGACCAACTGCTGTTTCTTGTGATGAGTCACAAATATTCGCGTAAATTATATCTAAAAAGGTCGGAATAACTTTTGTAGGCCTATATCCAAGAGCTTTGTACAAGTTATATCTACATCACTATACAAATACATGCAACTTGTAGTATGGTTAATATTCGGACATCAGGACATTGTACCAGTGAATATTACGACATTTAATACTTTGAGTAAACATATAATAGCAGTTATATGCACTTTATCATTCATAGCCATTTCCTTTAGTCCTTGGCGGCCATCTTGGATTTAACACATTTCCGGTAGTCAGATTTTGATAAGACTTTTTTTTGCTATGAATTACATCCCATGGGGGACAAAACCACTGGATGTTTGCATAAATAAAATTATTGACCTGCCTATACCAGAAATGGATTTCCAATAAGCTAGGTTGGGTCGGTTATCTCTTCATACGCGAAAATAGGTATTACACTTGTTATTATTTATTAAAAATCATGCGTTGGTCTCTTAACTTTAAAATTGAAGTTTTGACATTGAAGACCTTTAATCTTCAAAAAATGATACTTTTTAGGCCTCAGCCAAAATTTTGGTGGATGCCTATTGTCGTCACCAGGCGCGTCCGTCCGTCCGTCCATCCGTCCCTCCGTCTGTCCGCCACTTTTTAGAACTATAACTTGTTTCACATAACTGGAATGCACATTAAACTTCACATACAGGTTAATCATGACTAAAGCTTGACCAATTTCACATTTGACCTTTTTGTGACCTTTCTATGACCTTTCTATGACCTTGACTTTTTTTCGATCGACAATTGTTCTTGTTAACGTGATTTACTCAACAATTTTTGATGGTCATGTCGGCCAAAATGGCCGATTATCGGCCATTATTTTTTAAAATGCGTAATATCTGGAAAACCGGACCAGATAGCTAGACCATTACTATAGAGCAAAATGTGCAGTTCCAGGTAGGGATATACCATGAAAAATTTCAACATGAAAAAATTCAAAATGGCCGACCTGCGGCCACTTCAGATCGGCAAATTTTCTCGTTAACGCGATTCATTCAACAATTTTTTATATTTCGCTCCAAAATTTATACCAGATATCCATTTTACTAATAGCTCGGATGAGTTCGAAATTGGGCCAGATTCGGACAGAAACTAGGTCATGGCGGCCAAAATGGCCGATTATCGACCATTATTTTTTTAATATACGTATTATCTGGAAAACCGGACCAGATAGCTAGACCATTAATATAGAACAAAATGTGCAGTTTCAGGTAGGGATATACCATGAAAAATTTCAACATTAAAAAAATTCAAAATGGCCGACCTGCGGCCACTTCCGATCGTCAAATTTTCTCGTTAACGCGATTCACTCAACATTTTTTTCTGTTTCGCTCCAAATTTTTTACCAGATATCCATTTCACTAATAGCTCAGATGAGTTCGAAATTGGACAAGATTCGGACAGAAACTAGGTCATGGCGCCCAAAATGGCCGATTATCGGCCATTATTTTTTTAATATGCGTAATATCTGGAAAACCGGACCAGATAGCTAGACCATTACTATAGAACAAAAAGTGCAGTTCCAGGTAGGGATATACCATGAAAAATTTCAACATGATAAAATTAAAAATGGCCGACCTGCGGCCACTTCCGATCTTAAAATTTTCTCGTTAACGCGATCCACTCAACATTTTTTTATGTTTCGCTCCAAAATTTATATTATATATCCATTTCCCTAATAGCTCGAATAAGTTTGCAATTTGGCAAGATTCGGACGGAGACTAGGTCGAGGTGGCCAAAATGGCTGAATATCAGCAATTATTTTTGTAATATGCGTAATATCTGGAAAACCCGACCAGATAATTAGACCATTACTATAGAACAAAATGTGCAGTTTCAGGTAGAGATATACCATAAAAAATTAAACTTGATCAAATTCAAAATGGCCGACCGACAATTTCAATAATCGCGGCAGGCTATTGTCGAATGTGCTCTTGTTTCAAATGATTTTCACTTTTAAACGATGATTAGAGGCTGAGGCCTTTTTCTGTCGCCGACGGACCTTGTTACATTTTGACCTTGGAATTCCCTTTTTATCTTGAATGTGTCATTGAATCACCAAAAAATAACATAAATGGCTTTTACACTAAAAAGCAGATCAAAAAGAGGTATTACACATGATGTTTGTTGATATTTAGTATAGTTAAAAATAATATTTTTAAGAATTGGAACTTAAAATTGACCTTTTTGATCTTGAAGGTCACCTTAAATCACAAACATAATACAGTAGAACCTGCTATGGGCAGCCACTCTTATGAGCAGCCAACCTTCTATGGGATGCCACTTGGTCATTCCCCAAAATGACATTTCCTATACAAATGAACCTCCTATGAGCAGCTAACTGCCCCAAAAGGCCACTTTTGTTGTGTCACAAGGGTGGCTGCTCATAGCAGGTTCCACTGTACCATAGAATGATTTACCAGTCAAAATCCCATAAAAATGAGGTATTACAAATGATCTTGGCTTTATTTGGTAAAAAACAAATTTTCAATTACTTGACCTTGAAGTTGACCTTTTGACATTGAAGATGACCTTGAATCATAAAAATAACTTAAGGAATGGATTTTCTAGTCAAAATTACACAAAGATAAGGTATTACACTTTTTCCTACCTTTATTCGTTGAAAAATCCTATTTTACCTTTACATTGACCTTTGACCTTGGTTTCTGCCCGCTAGTCCCACCGCCATCATAGATTTTTGACAGTTCCAGAATGTTAACGTAACTACTCAGTTCCCTAACTCTTAAAAACATGGATTATAAACAAGAGTGTGAAATTTGAGGCAAATTAGAATGGTTTTACCAATTGTTACGGCCAATGGCGGCCATCTTGGATTTCCGGATTTTGATTTTGATAGACTTTATTTTGGTCATTGACTATATCCAGTAGGGTGGAAAACCGTTGAGAAAACTTTTTTTTTTGGGGGGGGGGGTCATGTGGTATATAGACCCGTCTAATATCGTTTCAGGTCATCATGGCAGTATCAGTATGGATCTTTTTTTTACTACGATGGCGATTGAGTTTTTAAATGTACTATTTCAGTATCCATCTAATTAGTATCACATGGTGCAGAGATACATAACAAGTACAAGAAATGGCATCACACCGCCTAGACATTCAAACATTAGTATGTAGTTCTATACTAAAATGTGTTTTCCTACCGGCAAATATGCAGAAGTTTCGCACCCCCATAAAGGGACTGGTGGCACCGATTCCGAACGCTAACAAATTAGTGAGTGACGTCATTGTGACAGAGATGGCAGAAGAGCGGAAGGTAGCCTCGATACGACTCATGACGTCATCGGTTGGTGAGGTGTGACGGAAGCTGGACATCATTATAAACATATCATCTACACCCAGACCTGAAAAACGTAGACGGAATTATAAACATCCTACATACATTAAGACTTTGCACGACAGAGTAGCGCAGGTGCCGATTAAATTTGTTTTTTATTAGCACATTAAGTACCACCTTTTAAACGTGCTACAGATAAAACATCAAACAATCATCAAGATTTCAAAAAAATATGTGAATAATTGAAACTCACTTGAAGTTGTGGATCGGCGAGACACAACTTCAAGTGGGTGAAAATTTGAATTTAATAACATAAAATTACTGGTGAGTTAAATTGTTAAATGTGATATTTTAGTATCAATTGAATAATAATGTCAATGCGTGGTTCAGAAATACATACCGAGTACCAGAAAAGGCATCACACCACATATATCTACAAACGCGAGTCCACATATACTGAGGAGTCCAAACGATGCCAGGATAGCCAGGAGAGCGGCCAGGATTCCTGCCTGAGCCAGAAGGATTCTGGAGGACACCCAGCCCCCTCCCACTGTCACCAGCGTGGCATACACTATCATCATGAGGGCGGTGAGCGCGAAGTAACGGGTATCCTGACCAAGGTGTTTGGCCAGCTCTATATCCAGAGACTCTGACACGGAGTACGTCACGTTCACATTCTTCAGATCTATCTTTGGCAGAGTCTTCAGGAACTGTCTTTCCCACATCAAGCTCAGCTCACGCTGCAGTTCGGTGTCGTGACGTAAGTTAAACCTGGTGACAAGAAAGAAGATTTAATGCATGTATGAATGTTATCAGATCAGTGTCAAAAATCAATTCTGTTTTGTGGTACATTGCATTGTGCATTGTGGTACATTGCATTGTGGTACATTGCATTGTGCTTTGTAGTACATTGCAGTGTGCTTTGTGGTACATTGCCGTGTGCGTTGTGGTACATAACATTGTGCATTGAGGTACATTGTATTGTGGTACATTGCAATGTGCTTTGTAGTGCATCGCAGTGTGCTTTGTAGTGCATTGCAGTGTGCTTTCCCACCGGGCACACGGCGTTTTTGCTTGACAATGTTACATCAGACTAAGATCCTCGTCCTGTGGGATCTTATATATCACTTATTTTCCTAAAAGTGATGGGATAACATTAATGTGTATGAATCAAGAAATCACTGGATTGAGCGTTACACGATACATTGAAACAATGTTGCTTTAATGTTGGGCCAGCGTCGAAGACGGTGGGCCAACGTTAAAACAACATTGTTTCAGTGTATCTTGTTTGCTGAGATTGTTACGAACTCTTCCAAGCAAACACTTAACATTTTTATAACATTTGTAGCCTACAAAGGCGGCTCAACGTCTTCAACGCTGGTCCAAGATTGTACAAATGTTACACACATAATTTGCGCTTACTGGGTTATGAAATGACAATGTCTGTAAAGCAATTCGAAAACGTTATCTGTTCACAAAAAAACCACCGCATGCGATTAATCTACCCATCCGTTAATTGTTTGAAGACATACAACGCTGAAATAACTCTATACTACAACAATAATGCAGCTGGCTTGGATGGTTTATTTTCAATTCAAAATGGCCACTATGGCTTGATTCTAAAAGTAGAATGGTTTATTAGCAAAACTACTCAAACGATACATGGTTGTATATTTAGCCACATTTTCAGAGTTGATAAATTTAAGTAAATGTTTTACCATATGAAAGTAGTCTTTTTTTATTTATTTATGACGGACTTTCGGATCAGCCTCTACTTCTTACTGCAGCTTTGAACCTTTACTCAATAAGAACGTTTTTAACATATCAAACCTAGCAAAGAATAGTATATTTTTATTGTACATCACAATAAATATATGTGCGGGCGCTATGTATTTTTTTTTTAAACCAAAAATATAATTTACAACAAAATTCAGGTACATATCGCAAATAGAAATATTTGTAAATCATAACAGGTTTTGTTTGTCAAGCTGTTGGATTTTCCATTCATTTGAAACTGGTAATTTCGTCAACAATACTAGCATTAAATACGTTCAAATGTCACTTAGTTGAGAAATTTAATAAAAAGTTAATAATTTATTTTCAGCCATAATGTATCTGTTTTTCGTTTTAACTTATCATTTGGTGGGGTTTTCACCAATGAAACTAATTATATCACTGACACAAACATCACAAACATGTGGTTATTCTATGACAATATTTGGACTGTAGGTAGTGTTGCATGAAAACCTTCAGCCTACAACATTGAAAATCGTTTAGACCACATGTGAATAATATTGTGAGTATTCTAAAAACAGTACATGATTGCGGGGTTTTAAATGATAATAAAAATAAATTAAAAATATAAAATTATAGTTTTTAGCAACCAAAGGGTTGGAGATTTTTTTATCCTGCTATGTCCCAAACGTGAGTAATTTATTAATATAATATGAATTTATATTTAATTGTAAACAAAAACCATAAATATTTTATTTTTACATTAAAAAACAGTGGTTATTTTATTTTGCTATTTGGGGATCAAGAGGGCAAAATACAGCCTGGCGAGCAGCTTTTTTTTAATTCAAGACACACAAATTGGGTTAAGAAAGTCACAAAATGCCTACATCATTTGTGAAATCATTTTGTGAAATCAGAACCTATAAAACACGTTGCTGGACATAAGCGTGTTTATCATGTTTGTATTGCTTCAGGTGTAGGTGTATTCACAAGGTGACGCTCTCGGAGTACAGATTACCCAGTAGCTGACTAGCCGCATCATTATACAACACCCTAAACATCGCTATAAACCCAACTATAATATTGCTTATGGCAAAAAAAGTTGCTGCCCCAATTACTTGAAAATCTGATAAGTTTACTTTTTCCTCAGTCAGACGTCAGTGTCTAATTGTCAAGAAGCTTAATTACTGTAAGCAACAGTACACGTACCACATGAGAATCTGATAATGTAAAACACAGTTTTCGGGTCAATAAATCAGCTACAACTTGAAAGACTGACCTAATCCTGAGACTTCGTGCTCTGATACACCTTCGTTTAGTGCTGATACCAGATAGAACAGATGGCAGATCTTCTTCTCTCCCATACTCGTCCTTATAACATATTTGAAAATACTTTTTAATTAAATAGAAAAATTATATGTTATAGTATTGTGTGATATGCCTGAAAAGGAAAAAAATATCGTGCGTGTACCTATCGCTGCATTTTTGCAATAGTCATTGGGCTTATATAAACACAAAACATTTGTATAACATTTGTACAATGTTGGACCAACGTCGAAGACGTTGGGCCGACGTTGTACAAATGTTATACACTTATTTTGTATTTGCTGGGTAAAGTCAAACATTTCGATGTCCATCTAGTATGTTAGCTCACTTATAGTTTGTCGGTATTTTATTTTTAATGTGTTTAGAAATTTAATAGGATGTGAAGCGATGTAAAGCGATCTCACTTGTATACTAGGGAATGATGAATTCTGCAGGCATTCATCTTGCATAAAGGCGTCAAAAGTGGGTTTGCCATCAACGAGGCAGACTCCAGACCTGAGGGCACACAGCTCACCATAACGATGCCCCCTGTTAACATCATCGTCGTCACTCAGTGATATCTGATACACCTGCGACAATAAAATAATTATAATTACAAAAAATGCCTAAGCTGAAGAGCCAAAAGGCTGTAACTGCTTACTTGAAAAATAGGCAGTTACTGCATTTTGGTGGCTGTAGAGTAAACAAGATGATGTCTCAGTTGCAAAATCAGAATCCATAATGCTTTTTGTCACACCAGTGGATGTGAAAATGATCTAACTTTGCGCTACATAATTATAATGAAAATGCCTGTTAGAAGACAAATTAGGCCATTTATAATGAAAAATTAATGAGTCATGAATACAAATTTGTAGTGCGACTCAGAGATGTAAGTGTTATACAATACTGCCGTGGAAAGCCAAATGGCAGTATCTGTTCACATTACAAGTACTGCTTACTTGTAAACTAAGCAGTATAATAGTACTTGTAAAGTGACCGGTACTTGTAAAATGAGCAGATACTGCCTTTTGGCAGGCTACTGTATCGTAAAACTCCAAGTGCAATTCTTAAAACGCCCTCCCTAAAATCATTGATTGTAACATTAATTATTGTGCAAATAAATATCCATCGTGGAACAAACCGTTTGTATGATCAAAACTAATGATAACTAAGCTAAATGTGGCCAGTAAGCCTACTTTCTGTAGGTGGATAAACCACTTTTTGTTAGAATACGTGTACACTGTATCTAACTATCTGAATATCTAAATGGCAACGACTAAAAAAAATTCTGGGACCACTTTCTTATATATCTAATTATTGCATAATTAGATGCATTTCACTTTATGTTAACTTTTGAATGATGTGGCACATTGCACATAGGACATTAATCATTTTAATGAGATATAAACAAAAAAGTACAACTTATTAAATGTCATAGGTTTAATTACTGAAAGACACTGTTTTATGAACTGCCCTAGTCGTACAAATATAAAATAATAAAAAATCATAACGTCAATGACGAGATATGTTTTCAATTATGCTGAAGTAGATTATAAAGATTGTCTACTGATAAACTGAATTGAATTGAAATAATTGGTATCTTTAATTGGCCATTTTTACAATTTAATGGCAAACAACTTATTGCGTCATCATGGTCATCATGGGTAAAGTACATGTATTGACATTTATACACTATTTGGTTGGTTTTCTGGTATTTATTTGTATGGCTGACCTTCGAATAATGTTGTGTAAACATAATTTTGAGGATACTCACACAACAACAATTTATAATGTTACGATTCCTGATCAAAGCACGTAAACGTCGCACAATAAATACTACAGTATCTATAACAATATATATAACAAATTTATCTCTTGTAAGTTTAAAATTGACAGAAACGAGAACATTTTTTTCTAATTTTAAAGCTTTTTATTATTTTGCGCACTTGGCGCTGTCCAGAAATCAATTCATCGCATGACAAAATGGTTGAAAATGCTCACAACACTTGAAGCTATCCAAAAAATGGATTCAACGTATGACAAAATGGGTAAAAAACGCTCTCAACATATGAAATAACTACGACAAATGTAACTATTCCAAAATTTAAAATGGCAAAATCGCAACATTTTTATTTCACGATTTCCAAGCACTTATGTTATTTTGCACGCATTGCACTGACCAGACGTATATTCAGCGTATGCCAAAAACGAATAAAAAACGCTTTAATTTTAACATGAAATATACGTACCTTGAAAAATTCCAAATGGCAAAATTGCGAACATAGTGTCCGCAATTTTATCATTTGTAACCACTCCTAGCATAGGGGATATGTTTTGGGGAAGAGAGGGGTCGATTCTGGGAGCGGGGGACAGGTGATTTTTATCTCCATTATAGATAACAACCATCACGTCTTCATCCCTGGTAGGAATCAAATTTCTCAAGTCAGACTTGAAATTAATTAACACATTGCCCTCCAAACACATTGCTTAATAAAGCGGTATTTTCTTTCCAAGTGCCTGTAAACCCACCGTGTCTATAAGAGTGTCAACATCCTTCATGGACTCGTCACGTAGAACATTGGTACCTTCTCTTGGTGTAAGGATCGCCTCGGCAAATGTAGGTAGATGAACCAGCTGGTGGAACCTGAAGTCTCTGCCTGTCTGATCAGGAAACCAATCATCAGCTAATGTCTGATGTCTGTACGCTGTACAGCCAGCGGGAGTGTACAACTCCTTAACACGCGTCTCATACCTACAACAAAATAGCTGTGTCGTTGAGAAAAACTATATATGGATGGTGGCACATTGGTTTGTCGATATACTGTCATATGTATAAATGTGGTGTCACATTGGTTTGTCGATATACTGTCATATGTATAAATGAAGAGATCAAATATCTTTTTCTTTGCCTTCCACGATAATAATGTCTACTTTGAAATATATGTCGTTACATCTGTAAATATCGTCATCAATAAATCCTTAACGTGTACAAGCAAAAACCTAATTATCTAATGATAACAGTTCAAAATATACCTATCTCACATAAGTAGTCTCATATACATGTTTATTTCACGGGCATATCATTTGTACATCATACAGATATCAAACCTTAGATTGATGAGACCCAGGCCCAGCAGTATAGACATGAGCAGTGACAAGGTGATGAACACGATGGGGTAGGTGGCCACAAACCGTCCATAACGAGCGAACGCATCGCCAAAAAACTTCTCCACATCTTCATACAGGGCTGGCATCGTGGCTGACAAATTCTGTAGTACAAAACAAAATTATCGGGTTTGGATATTAATATTTCCATGTCGCAAAGCCTAAAGGTAGTACCTGCTTACTTGAAAAGTAAGCAGATACTGTATTTTGGCTTTGCACAGCAAATTAATTTAATTGTATACATGGTGAGGTTATGTCGGCTACAAATATTATTTGCGGCCAGTAATTTTTGGCCCTTTTTTGTAATTCTAGCCCGGCATCTCGGCCTAATGAAACTCAACTGTTGTTTAGACATGATGAATAATATACGTGCTAGATCATTACAGCTCCGGTCAATTAATAATCATTACAAAATACCAACATCTAACTGGATATATTTGAACAGTATATAATACGGTAGCTCATATATGATAGAGATTTATTATTTTTAATGAAATTAGAAAAATATATGAAAATGTACTTGGTTATCTTCGCATCCCATCTGCTTCTGAGCCAGATATATTCCCTTCAGATGTACATAACTTCTGGGCTGTACATGACTTCTGAGCAGTTTCCCACTTGACAAGTGTCAATTTGGTTAATCTCCACTATCTATAGTAGGAGGAGTACGGAGCTATACCTCATATTGCTGGAGATGGTGATATCTCCCGTCGCCAGGTTAAATCTCATCATGTGTAAGGCTGTTAGTGATGGGTTATGTTGGGTTGCCGCTGTTCATGGCCGTTGTTTATCGTATATCAGGACTTCCGTCCCGCTGCTTGATATCTTCAGCGGCTCACCTACTAAACAGAAACACACTAATATTAATGATAACCAGAAGTCACGCTGAGCAAACAGGTGTTATATTCCAGAGACAGCGATAGAAATATACCAATACCTAAAAAGATTGACCTTCTCAACTGTTACATAGGCTATAGTATACAATTTTCAGGCGTTACGAATTTCCTGATCCGTAATGAATCAGATGAAGATTCCATGAAAGTCATAAACAAATGAAATATCATTTTGTTCATATTCGCAATTCATTCTTCTACAATGTTAGTAGCGCCTGTAACTGATGGACAATGTGCAGCCTAATCCATTCAATATAAAGTAGTTTTACACCTACAAAACACTTCAAACACAGACAAAAGAAAACAGTGATCGCTATAAGTTTGTACTTGTGTGCTTTAAAATGTTGGATTCAGCAGCCATGTTGAGTCTGGTAAAATTAGGTTATATTAAATCGTGTGTTTTCGTTTCAAGAAATTTGTAATATTAATCAATGTTAATAGCGTTGACAGTTTTCTATCTACCATAATGCAGAAATACAGATTACGATTATTAATGGATTCACTTTTTCAGCCATGTTGTAAATCACAGCCCTTCCCAGAGAGGTGGTATTCTGCAGACCACCCTTCTTCATTGGAATGAATGGATTTGTCCCCACCAATTACAGCGTAAGTCATTATAAAACGGAGTGCGTAGGAGAATCAGCCAAACAAGATGACAAGGTCTGACTGGATAAAAAATAAGATGAGTAAATGTGTCATTAGACTTGAGCGGTCAACCTAAATTCCAACCAATTTGAGTAACGTACGTGTAAATTTAGTAGTACCAAGTAAGGTTTAACTACAACAATCCGTGGAGGTCGATCGAACACGATCTGTTTAAATAATACTGTTGAACGGATTGATTTCGACATGTTTACTAAATTAAATATCCACAAGCAAAACCCTATCAACTATGTTTAAAATATTTTACAGTAAATTTAGAAATACACATTTTATACATAATATATTATTATCAAACATATTTAATTTTCAGGTATTGTCAAGCACATAAAAGCTCGCCATTAAGCCTACAAAACATGTTCACAATGTAACCTGTTTTAAGCACATTGAAGTGTATCAAAACTTTGTAATTTTACACCAGCTCGACTACATATGGGCATAATTATGTGTAAGTGCGAGCGTCAGCTAAATGCTATCTGAACTTTGCGTCAATGAAATTTGACTGCACGGACGGTAATAATATTTTGTTTCGGCAGGGCTAATATGTTTGCGTTGTTTCGTTCAGTAATACGTTATAAGACGTGGGTTTGGACGAATATCTTCGTCCAAACTATTGATGATACAATGAAGTTTTCTATTCATTTGGTGCAACGCGAAAGGACACAGAAAGGTGAAGCAGCAATGGATGTGTAGTGAAGCGCAGCGCAACAAAACGCGCAGCGAGGACGCGCAGCGCAACATGGCGAAGCGCAATGTAGTACAGCATAACGCAGCTCGACGCAACGTAGACCAGCGTTGATCGAAAAAACAAACCTTCTCCCAAATCCACTGCTACTCAAAAAGTCAAAGTCGATCTCCAGTTTTATTTGGACCCATTTGAATTTTAAATATTTATGCTAAAAATACGTTGGGTCTTGAAAGGAAAAACCATAAAGATTTCCAAGTTCAATCTGTAACAAATCGTAAATAAAATTTGTCTGTGATTGAGAAAGTGTCCAGCGTTGGCAACCAGACATTATTTGGTTCGGAGTGGGTGATCTAACCCCCCCTGAAGGCTGTCACAAATCAAGTAAGTTGTTGTTGTTGCAGCACAGAGGGGGAAGAAGGAACAGGTTTTTGGAGTAACATGGTTTACACCTGGCAAACGTCAGAGCCCCGCAGTCTACAGAAGTAGCCCCATTGATGTACATGTAGATGTACACTTTGCCAACGCGATCAAATGAAGTGGCTTTACTGCTTGGCTTACAAATATTGTCTAACGTAGTCCTATGCCTAGCTTCATGTAGATTGGCTTGACTAACGCCTCTTGCAAAGCAACCCGTTGACATGATTATATCCACCTGGTATACATGTGCATCTATAATCATTATATAATAACAAAAGCTTGACCATAATATAAATGTAGTGGCATGATTTGATCCTGCAGTTCAAATTGAATTTATGGATATGCCTAATTGAGTCTTGTGTTCATTTACATCTCAATGATTATAATATTATTACTCACTTGATAAATAAAATAAATATTGTTGGATTTTCTCAAATTTATTGAGTATATCACCTATGCAGATAACCGCAAAAAATGTGAAGTACATGTATATAGTGAGCACCTCACACTAACATCTTTAAGCGTATCATCAAGAGCTCTTCACTCAACATCAGTGACTCTCACCGAGACACTGAGGACTCAGTGAACAAGAGCTTTAACAACATTGGGATCACTTGTCAGCTTAAAGCGCTGAAATATTATTGTATAAATCATGGAAACCAAAGGGTTTTTTAATTTGAAACCATCATAATTGTCTTAGTTAGCTCTTTCCACTTCATTTGAATACCTATGGTATGGGTCTACGGCCATTATACATATTTTTACACATACAGTGTGAGGATCGACTTTAGACGTCGGAATCTGACGGCTGTAGACGTCGCAATGGTTAATGTTTACATACCAAACTTGTAATCTTCAATTATGTTTTTATATTGTGATATCTGTGGTAAAAGACGTATCGGCCCACCAATGATGTCGATCGATGTAAGAGCAATTCGTACTACAACATGCCTAAACATGTACCGTATGTGAAATGGTCAATACATATATGAAATGCCATATATAAGCATATAGTTATGATCGTGCTAAGCAATGATAATTACCCATATATCTGTATATACGAAATGAACGCTAATTTATATTAAATCCAATTAATCTATCTGTAACACCTTTCATCACTGATAGCCTATTAATCTGAGAGCCAAACTACAATTTTCAGGTTGACCTGTACTTTTTTTTCTGCTGATTACTTATCTTTGGGATGCACATAATGACGTACATAGGTGGGTGTGGAGTTTACGTCCTTGAGCGAAATTCAAAGTGGCCAGGAAACGCTAAAGCTTAAACATAATTTTTTTAGCATTCGTCATAGAAATGCGTATATTACCACTTTTATTGTTTAGTGCATAATACGCATTTCTAGGACAAATACTAAATAGGTACGTTTCATCCTTAGATTTTGAAGCCATTTTGAATTTCGCGAATATCCCAAATTTATCAAGGGTGCATACTCTACAACCAGCTCGATCTCATTCTGTACACCCAAATGAACAGCAAAGAAAAAACTTTATCCGAAATTTGTATGTTATGTGGTCTGCCGCCGACTATGAAGCGAAAAAAAACTAACGGAAGCAGCATCGGGTTTCTTTCTTTTGTTATAATTATAATGTCATATTATATGGCATTTTCTCACATAGGCCCTGAATATTGTCAATGTGTACTCCCATAATTATACTTATTCATTAGTTTAACATCTCATTTCCACGTATGTTTGTCTAGACTGCCAGCATGTGTTTCTACAATACTTGTAGTTCAGAACGACATGCATAAATAACTTTTAGGTGTAGATGGGTGTCATAATACTGGCTGGCTGATAAAATGCATCAAGAGAGCGTTGGCTCGACGGCAGGCCACTCAGTCATCATCTTAGACATGGGGAAATGAAGATAGACGGCGTATGTTGTTGTAACCTTCACTAGACATACATATATGTTCAGTTCACAGGTTCATTCCCCAGCCGGTCTGTTGCTGTACTGGAGATCTATAGAGGCGGATTGGCCTCTGATCTTTTACAGTGGTATTTTCTCTTCACACCTGGCTTACACACGATCATCAGCAAGGCCACCAAAAAATAAGATCCACATAAAGAACTTGGCCGACAAATATCCGTTGCCACTGTCAACTAACACGCGTCCATCATCATTCCCATGGCCTCCCATGTGGATCTCAAAGGTCTGCGCTAAGATAGGAGAATACACCTGTGATAAATGGACAGGACAGATATATTTTCCCACGTTGAGCTGCAAACTTCAATGGAGACCAAGGTGGTCATTATTTTACGCATGAATAAAGAGATCAACCCATTGCCACATCTAACAACGTAGAAGGTTGGCGAAATATGATAAGTGGAGCTGTCAATAAAAAAACATGAAATATCGTCTGTAGTATAGGTGGTTTTAAGAAGATATTGACAGAGGTGTAGGCATACTATCATAGCTGATGAATATGTAGTTTAACTGTTTAATAGAATAAGTTTGTCCGTGAATGTTTTCAAACTGTGTTTCGGGTCGGGAAAAAACACGATTTACTGCTTAACTAATCCACCCCACTTTCGACACGTTGATCTAGCCGCAAAGTTACCCAATATATTTTTTTATTTGAATCAAGGTAACTTTAAATGTCTAGATCGCTATATAATTAAGTACTTTGCAGAAAAATGCAGTTGACCCAACTTAAATAAAAACAGTCGAGAAAAAAGCACAATATTTTGTTTTGTTTAATCATGTCTATTTTCAGAAAAAGTTTATGCCTTAACCTACCAGAAAAAGTTCAACAAATTAAAACACATAGCAAATGAATAAATTGATATGTGCTTGTAAGGGAGATCCCATATGGGAAGTTGTGTGTACTGAATAGTATCTTAAAAGTTAAACTGAAAATATAAGTTGAGCTGTTGAAGTAAACCGTCACCTTGAAGGAATTCTCCCTGCACCGTTTGCTGAACGGCTGTGACTGTTGTCTAATATCAACCCTTTAACCACCGGTCTCAATTATATTCGTGTTTTTTATTAGCAAATGAAGTACCAGCTTTCAGCCACGTTTGAGATAGAACGTGACAGCAATCAGCAAGATTTCAAAATCGCTGACCTCCAGTTTGCTAAATCTGAATAATTTTGACAGACTTGAAGTTGTAAATCACGTCCACGAGACACAAATTCAGATAGAGACTGAATACTAGAATTAAATAACTTAGCGTTTGAGAAGTTAAACCCACACAGAGTTAGTGTGCTGTGTTTGCTGGGATGTAAAGATATCGGTGCAGACGGTTTGACTTGATATTAGATGATGAGTTTGACTGGTGAGATGACATCAGGGTGGCAGCACTATACGCCCACCGATTGACCTTTTCCAACAAGTACAAAACGATACCCAATGTTTATCTGATGTTGGGCCAGCGTTTTAGACAATGGATCAACACCAAGCCAGCGTTAGGTAAATTTCTTGTTTTCTGGGTTACTAAATCCTGAGTGAGGTAGGATCTAATTCAATAAACCAGTCAATACCACTCTCTGATAATCCGTGAATGACTAACCCTCAAAGCGCTGAATATTTTTTATATAAACCATGGAGAACAAAGGGTTTTATTCAATTCGAAATCATCATAGATGTCTTTGTTAGCTATTTCTGCTTCATTTGAATACCTATGTTATGGGTAGGCCTATACGGCCATTATAAATATGTTTACTCTATACAGTGTGGGGATCGACTTTAGACGTCAGAATCTGACGTCTAAAGTCGTAATCACTGGTAACATGAAACAATTCAGATAAATAAATACACAATAATAGGGTTTATAATCTGTAGGTGTTTAAAACTAAAAATACTTTATTGAGTAAGGGAAGAATAATACTCATCATATTTATCACGTGAACATTTCTCTGTTATTTTGCGATGTAGAACATATTCTAAAACAACTACTAGGAAATATATGGTACATTTTGATTATTACGTCAGAAAAAGTATGTTTTTTGCTCGTGTTGGTTTGTTTGTTTCTTGGTTTGTTCGTCTGTCTGTCTGTCTGTCTGTATGTCTGTCTGCCTGTCCGTCCCTCGGATTACTTAAACAGCAAAGAACGGATTTGCATGACACTTTTACCAGAGGTGTGTCTCGGGCCAAGGACCAATACATTAAATTCTGGGGATGACCCGGATTACGATCATTAATTCGGCGGAGGTTTGCTGTCTCGGGCTTGACACTCCCTAGTTAATGTGTATTTTTTGATAAAATAAACAAACATAAACAAACATTTTTCTTCTGATACATTAGGTATATAATCACTCAAGTGAAGAGCTTGTGAGCATAAGGGGTCACGCGAGATGCGCGCACAAAAGACGACTCGTTTTACATTACCTGAACAGCCTGTACGTGAGATGCGGTATGTGAACTATCCATCATGGAGCTATATGTCCTCCCCTGGTAACCAGAGTGTCGCATTCCAGTTGCACAAACATTTGAAATAAAGTGATATTGTGACGTTCTCAACCTTTCAGGAAGGAACAACGAAAAGAAGTATAGGAGCCCTCTACTATTCTCAAATTATTTTTATTTTAACATTTTTATTATTATATTATCAGGCCCGTATACTTCTTTTCGTTGTTCCTTCCTTATATTTAAAGATGTGCTTATTACACTTATCATCATACACTTGAAGATAACGTGTAGTGGCCTACAAATAAGAAAAAACTATTAAACGTTATCTTAGGTGGCGTGCATAATATATCATTTCTGCCTGTATGCCCAAACTAAATTTTATTTGTGCTCTTTTTTTCCAAAAACAAACTGACAACAAGTTAAACAACTGTTAAACCTGAAATAAGGCGTCAGAAATTTGAATTATTAAACATTTAAGTGTCCCGCTACTTTTAAAACCCCAAACTCCTTTCGACACGAAATGCACCAACCCCCGACAAATGATTATCAGTCAAAACAAGGAATCTATAGACTCCTTGGTCAGAATAACCTTTACACCATCCATGCTATCCGGGGCGTCTTCTGCATAATCGTCGCCGGCATAAAATATAATAGGGGCTATTGGTGAGATCTGGCAGAGGTGTGTGTTGAGAGTGCCGGTGATTCCGGTATGGCAGGATGGCGGTAGTTTCATTGCTCTGCATCCAGTCGCTATGTCGGCTATTCCTGACAGAACCCCTGTCCAAACATTGCCAGCTCAACGAGGACCCAATGCTGGCTCAGCTTCTGGGACGCTGGCCCAGCATTGAGTCGTCGTTGAGCCACGGTCTGATGTTGGCCGGATCGCCTGCAGCCGGAAGGTGAGCGATCGGCTTGGCCATCTTGTATTTCTGTTCTCTCCCCTGCTGTCGAGCAAACCCCACACCCCACTCGGTGAGTAAGTAATGCGCAGTGCTGATAGGTATAGTAGACATCATCAGCCCGTATCTATACGATCTTACTTAGCGAAGAAAACAAAATGGAAGACATGCAAAACTGACTCTTGCATATATGTGTACAGTTTCTTGAAAAGTTTTTGAAAAACAATCACATACATAAATTAACTGAACAAAATTGCTATCGTACAGGTATTTCAATATTCTATGAAAACTAATTCATTTCGATTGTAATATGTTTATCGGTCTTCTCTTGTATTTATTTGGATAATGTTTAAACAAATGATATTGAAGTCTCTATGTATTATACATGTCTTCTGAATAACTGGAATGGGCGATCTTGTATTTTGTAATTCTAGCCTGTTATCGGTGTTAGTATGGTCGAGTGAACAGGTAAATAACCTGTATAGTAATAAAGGCAGCAGACAACAAATAATAACAAAAGAACAGTATAGCTACAATCATCAAAATATCGTTGTTATTTGTACAATTAAGCCATCCCCCACTCACTTTAAACTTTTTAAACATAGAAATAGAGATCAACAACATGCGCCCCTGAACCATTGGAAGAGTATCCCACTGGGCACACGAGTTGTTGCAACGTCGAATCAACGTCATTGACGTTGATTCAACGTTGCAACAACGTCGTGTGCCCAGTGGGTGAAGGTCACGTGTACACAAGTAGTAGATCACTTCTGTACGATTTGATTTATACCCGTCGGTCAAGTGAAGGTCAGGATGACCCGGGAACTTACCGGTACACACTTTACACTTGATTATCACCATATACCCCAGCAAACACGGGATATTATCCCAATGCTGGTCCTCCGGATGCGATGCTGACCGCCCAACACTCACCCAACATTGGGTGAATGTTGTGTGTCCCCTGGGATGTGCCAGTGAAACTAATTCAAGAAGGTGTTACAGGGGAAGGTGATGTTTTTCCCGACCAGTTATTTGATATGTAAAGGATCCTGAAATGTGCCACAGACGTATATTTAAATATTCGAGCGACCCCGAATCTCCCACAACCTCTTTAAACAGTGTTGAAGAGACAGGCACCATTAGATCTAATTATAATGCATGGCTGGGGATGTAATTTACACAGCATACAGCTCTGTGTATATGTTTTGAGATACACTACAAATATTATTAAAAAAAACTGTAAAATAGGTTAAAGATAGAGACATTTTTTATTTCGTAACACCCATTTGAATTCGATATTGGTGCCTTATTTTAGAATTAATCAGTTTTAGCAAGTTCTTTGTTTTAGGCAAACACTGAGCAAAGAGCATATCGTTGTTCTGTGAGCAGTAAGTTGACAAGCAGGAAGAATTGGATCAACATCGGTGCAATGTCGAGCCAACCTCTCTACGCCGTTGGAATGCAATTGCATCAGTGTTTGAGAATAAACTCGTGGTTTCTGGGATATGTATACAAGCAGCCCCTGAGGCGTCAGCCGATGAGCGATGTGCTTACTCAAACGCATCAAAGCAACAGAAAAACACCGATGATATCATCAATAATATTTATCTGGCAGCAAATGTTTTAAACTATGAAAACACATACCACATGTCAGTCGCAACTGTAAATACCAAATCGTGTACACAGGTTTTTAAAGCTGTACATTTGCGTAAAATGTTTGAATTCAATATTACACCCGAATCTATAGCGGGGTCTATCATAATCTTGGGAGCTAGATGGGTTGTGAAGAACGGTAAATTTACAAAGGTTTACACCTGAAAGATAACCAAACATGAATAATAGTTTGAACACATTCCTTTCAGGAATTAGTTTTATCTGATAGTCTCGCTGACATTTTTATTCCCATGATTTTTTATTCCCATGACTTCTGTTTAATATATATATTCTAATACAGAATCATTCACCATGAAATTTTGAAAGTTTTATTTTAGTATATTTTAGATCAGCATCATTTACAATAAATAAATCTGTCCGGTGCATAGAGCTACAGTCGGTTTTCGTTTTGAACGCAGTTTATTAATTGCCAACTCTGATCTGCATTGGGACACACATCATAGCCCTACAGTAGGTTGCATCTTTATTATTGTCCAAGGTTGTTACTTTATGCTCTTTTTTTAAACGACTGCATGTTATGAAGCGTTGATATTATTTTGTGTATTCCAACGTTGAATGACTTTATTTACTTAACTTAAACCGTAACAGTTGATGGGATTGGGTTATAGTTCTAATACACATTGGTTTGCATTGAGATGTGATATCGTTATCTAAATGCATGAATTGATTTTGGCCACACAGGCTAAAATTGGCTAGGAAATCTCATGTGGAGGTCTAAACGTTGAACCACTAGCGTTCTACATTTTACACATAATAGCGTATGAGCTTATTGAAAAAGAAAATGTACCTTACATGATGAATATTTTCACTAAAAGAAAACATGTATAAATTAACTCATAGCAGTCTAGGTCCGAGCCCAGCTCGGACCTAGAATTTATGACGATACAGTCTAAGTCCGAGCCCAGCTCGGACCTGGAAATAATGCTTAGTCATTCACGAAATGACATCACTTGCGTAACTATCAACACAGTATAGGGGACCTAGAACATAAAGAGTTGATTTATATGCGTCACAACCGTTTCTGAACAAAAAAAAAATATTCTAGGCCCAGATGAATACGAGACCTTCGGTATTTCCCAGATGAGTTGGGAATGTCATCTCAAAATATGAAATCTGGTATGCCCCTCGGGAATTTAGAAAGATTACTATATCTAATGATAATAACTTATTCACTCTATTAATTTGTGTGTATAGACCTATCGAATGTTTCTTCGAACCGTCTGTGAAGTATTTAATATAGTTTATGTGAATTGATATAATGTTGTACTCCTGAATCTCCGTGGATCTCAAAATTACCATTTTTTAACAAAATTTACGAAAAATTGATCTAATTAGCATATTCAAAATGGCGGTCGGTTACCATGGCAACATCACATTAGCCAATTAAATGAAGTGTATTATGGTTATATATTGTATGTGTGTTCTTGTGGTGTATGGAGAATACATATGCCATCATTCTAAGTTTGTACTAGGAGTATCATAATACATCTCAAAATCACAAAAATGGCCAGACCACACAGACGTCCAATGTCAAAACGGCCAAACTGCTATGTGTTAACAAGAGAGTGAACTAGGCCTATCCCATATTTTAAGTCTGGTATGATCGGTATATAGATTTACCTCAGCTACCTTAATTTCGTGACTTGGAATTTAACCATAACGATAGCGATTTAAAATAACGCTAACGATATACGTGAAAATTAAACATTTGAGCATGTTAAAAAAGGAGTGCTTGAATAAATCAGTCGGGAGCTAAATGTACAATGTGCACCACAATCAAAATACTCGGTAAAAGGTAAAAGACACCGCTAGTAATCCAATGATGAATTCAAGATACATACGGCATGCACTATGCTTAAACATCATTATTTATTATTAGATACCTATCTGATCGCCGGGGTTAGATTACTCAATACAAATTTGACTGGGTTATTGCCATTTCTCTACAGTTAGATTGAGATATACGATGCCTCAAATTTGAGCGCCAACCTGTGCCGTAGACGACGCGTGGGAGTCTGGGAGTGTGCGTTGGTGTTGAAGTGTAGAACCTCCTCAGTACCAAGTACTTAAACTCCAGATCTGGCACAGGACGCTGGTTTAATGTAGGACCAGCGTCCTACGGCGCCGGCCCTATATTAAACCAGCTATCTTGTGCCATGTGGTTCTGTGGCCAAATGCGTTACGCGCACTGAGGATATTTCCAAAATAGTAATCCAGGTGTTGTACATAACCATCGGCTTTAGTCTGATGAAAAATTCGAATTTATAAAGTGTTTTACGTGGCACCTTATATTTGAGGAGAACATACTCATTAGTCCCTTAAAATTCGATTTTTTTTTCAATTTCATTGATTGTCTATTTTATTCATGGGATTTAAATCTCCGCATGACTTTGCCATGAACCTTCTCGCGAGGTCAGATCACTGGAGAGCGTAATCAAATCTGCGGGATAATTTATAAATAAGTTTTCGACCAACGAAGGTCAGCCACGGCCACGAATCTTCCACCTTGCACAAAATCACCTCTCACTGCGCGCTGTAGAGTTTATCTGCACATTTCATCAAGGTCAATGCCACGCCATCGCTGCAGGAACCATCGCAAAAAGAAATAATGCACCCCACCTCTCATGCTGAAAATGTTTACTGGAGAGACAGCTGCGAATATAAAAATATTTACGACGCAAGAACGTTACTGCAACGTCTTTATAAGCATAAATTATACTCGGAACGAAATGGTTATTGAGTTTATTAAGCTGCGTTTCAGCTGCTCATCAGTTGCTAGAGAGTTACACCTGAAAAGAGCGTAATGTGTCGTTAATAGCAAACACTCACACGAACGCGAAAAACACTAATGCAAACGCGAACGCGAGAGCGAATATGCACGCGACGAGAGACGGGTTAAGAGACGCGAAAATCGCCTAACTCTCTACAAACCAACACGAAAACCAACGCGAAATGTGAGGCGTTTTTCCTATGCTGCAAGGTCACATTGTGGTAGTGACGCGAAAACATGCGCGAAAACCGGCGCGATTCGCGAAAAAAATGTAACAGTTTTTAAAATGGTCGCGTTATCGCCTACGCCTTCGCGCTGGTATGATATAGCAATGATAAAATAGTGGGTTTAATATTCGCGCGCGAATTCGCGTTGGTATGTTTTGCGCTTTAATTTAAAGCATTAATTGCGATTCCTGCTTAAAATTAATACAAAATTGAAGTGATGCCGTACAGTAAAAAGTCTCCATGCAGTCTATGTAATATAATTAATCTCGTTTTTCAAAGATAAGTGTAGTTAGGGTGTGACTTATTATTGTTCATATTTAGAGGATGTGTATAATTACGAGTAAAATTCTTCTTACTGTTATTTGGAAATGGAGCAAACACCTCAATGGCAGCACGAGGTTGAACTCTGGATAAACAATCCCAGCAAACACAAAACATTTGTATGGCATTCATACAGTGTTGGACCAACGTCGGAGACGTTGGGCCGACGTTGGATTAATGTTATACAAATGTTTTGTGTTTGCTGAGATATGTGTTCTCGTGAACAAAGAACAGTTTATGTGGCTGATCGTTTTTCCAGATAATAAATATCTACCGGGTCGTTTAATTATATAACAATACAAGGGATCAATGGCAAAAACCGCTTGCAGAGTGGCCCACCCACCTTTTATACTGCAGAAGGCGGATTATTTTCAAATTAAATCTATTTATAGAGTAACCCATAGCGCACATGTCATCTCCAATCAGGCTGAAGACTAGGCAGATTGCCCGGGACTAGTGCACATCTCAGTCAGCTGCGCGTTGCTGGAATAAGCAACGTTATGCTTACAAGTTCCTCTTTTGTGAAACTCCAATTGAAAGCTCTCTTAAATATTCATTAGTTGAGCGGGGTTTATCATGTTTATTACACCTCGTTTCCAGTATTATAAGTTTGCATAATTAATAGGGTTGGGTGTTATTATTATTATAATATTATATGGCTTTCAAAATACTAACCTATTTGTGTCATTATCTGAACCAAGTTTCCTCAAATTCGTTGTCTTAACTTGTAACTAGCGGCTGATTTTGTGTGGCTTCATGTCGTACAGCTTGTTCGTATCGGCTGATTTTGTGTGGCTGTGGGTAGTTTAATTTCTCCTTCACGGCTGATTTGTGTGTGGCTACATGTGTTTCAGCTTGCTCTTAATGGTTGTTTTTTGTGTAGCTACATGTGGTTCAGCTTGTTCTCAGCGGCGGATTTCTGTGTAGCTATATGTGGACATCTTGTCCTTAACGGTTGAAATTTTGTGTAGCTACATGTAGTTCTCAACAGCTGATTTTTGCGTGACTACATGTGCTTTATCTTGCTTAGCAGCTGATTTTGGTGTAGCCATACTTGGTTCAGTTTGCTTAAAATAGCTGATTTTTGTTTGGCTACACGTGGTTGAGCTTGCTCTTTCTTAACTGCTGATGTGTGTGTAGCTACATGTGGTTCCATTTGTTCAGTGCGTTTCTTAAGGCTAATGTATGTGTGGATACAGGTGGTTTAGCCTGCTCTCAAGGGCTGACTTTTATGTGGTTACATGTGGTTCAGCCTGCTCTTAATGGCTGATTTTAGTGTGGTTACAGGTGGTTTAATAATGGTGAGTTCTTATATAGCGCACATAAAATGCTTTGTGCGCTTCACACATATTACTCTTGGTCACTCACTAGGCCTGTTCATTCATGTACCATTTCAACTCCCTTTGTTGAGGATACAGCACTTGCAGCCATTTCGGCGCTAGGAACCAATCGCACACATTACCATCTCTGTCGTACCAGGTACTCATTTACACATGAGTCAAGTAAAGCATTTGAGGGTTAAGTGCCTTGCCCAAGGACACAACATCGAAATAATGTCCCAATATTGAGAGGGGGGAAACATGATACTTCTCTGAAAATCCTGCACCATGCGGGATTCGAAACCGCACGGCAGGCAGTGACATTGGCAAAGCCCCGCGCTCTAGCCATTGCGCCACTCTCTGTGCTTAGCCTCCTCTCAACGGCTGATTTTAGTGTGGCTAGAGGTGGTTTAGCGTGTCTCAATGACTGATTTTTGTGTGGTTACAGGTGGTTCAGCCTGCTCTTAATGGCTGATTTTAGTGTGGTTACAGGTGGTTCAGCCTGCTTTCAATGGCTGACTTTTGTGTGTTGACAGGTGGTTCAGCCTGCTCTCAATTACTGATTTTTGTGTGGTTGCAAGTGGTTCAACCTGCTCGTAGTGGCTGATTTAGTGTGGTTAAAGGTGGTTCAGCTTTCTCTCAATGGCTGATTTTTGTGTGGTTACAGGTGGTTAAGCCTGCTCTTAAAGACTGATTTTAGTTTGGTTACAGGTGGTTCAGCCTGCTCTCAATGCCTGAATTTATGTGTGGTTACAGGTGGTTAAGCCTGCTCTTAAAGACTGATTTTAGTTTGGTTACAGGTGGTTCAGCCTACTCTTAAAGGCTGATTTATGTGCGGCTACAAGTGGTTAAGCCTGTTCTCAATGGCTGATTTTAGTGTGGTTACAGGAGGTTCAGCCTGCTCTTAATTGCTGATTTTTGTGTGGTTACAGGAGGTTCAGCCTGCTCTTAATGACTGACTTTTGTGTGGTTACATGTGGTTCAGTCTGCTCTTAATGGCTGACTTTTGTGTGGTTACAGGTGGTTCAGCCTGCTCTCAATGACTGACTTTTGTGTGGTTACAGGTGGTTCAGCCTGCTCTCAATGACTGACTTTTGTGTGGTTACAGGTGGTTCAGCCTGCTCTTAATGGATGATGTATGTGTGGTTACAGGTGGTTCAGTCTGCTCTTAATGGCTGATTTTAGTGTGGCTACAGGTAGTTCAGTCTGCTCTTAATGCCTGATTCTGGTGTGGTTACAGGTGGTTCAGCCTGCTCTTAAAAGGCTGATTTTAGTGTGGTTACAGGTGGTTCAGTCTGCTCTTAATGGCTGATTTTAGTGTGGTTACAGTTGGTTCAGCCTGCTCTTAATGGCTGATTTTAGTGTGTTTGCAGGTGGTTCAGCCTGCTCTCAATGGCTGATTTTAGTGTGGTTACAGGTGGTTCAGCCTGCTCTCAATGGCTGATTTTAGTGTGGTTACGGTGGTTCAGCCTGCTCTTAAAAGGCTGATTTTAGTCTGTTTGCAGGTGGTTCAGCCTGCTCTCAATGGTCGATTTTAGTGTGGTTACAGGTGGTTCAGCCTGCTCTTAAAAGGCTGATTTTAGTGTGTTTGCAGGTGGTTCAGCCTGCTCTCAATGGCTGATTTTAGTGTGGTTACAGGTGGTTCAGCCTGCTCTTAAAAGGCTGATTTTAGTGTGTTTACAGGTGGTTCAGCCTGCTCTCAAAGGCTGATTTTAGTGTGGTTACTGGTGGTTCAGCCTGCTCTTAATGGCTGATTTTAGTGTGGTTACAGGTGGTTCAGCCTGCTCTTAAAAGGCTGATTTTAGTGTGTTTGCAGGTGGTTCAGCCTGCTCTCAATGGCTGATTTTAGTGTGGTTACTGGTGGTTCAGCCTGCTCTTAATGGCTGATTTTAGTGTGGTCACAGGTGGTTCAGTCTGCTCTTGAAAGGCTGATTTTAGTCTGTTTGCAGGTGGTTCAGCCTGCTCTCAATGGCTGATTTATGTGTGGTTACAGGTGTGGTTACAGGTGGTTCAGCTGGCTTTAGTGATTTACCTTGCATCTAACGGCTGATTTTGTGTGGATTCATGTCGTACAGCTTGTTCGTATCGGCTGATTTGGTGTGGCTATGGGTAGTTGAACTTCTTCTTCACGGCTGACTTGTATGTGGCTACGTGTGTTTCAGCTTGCTCTTAACGGCTGATTTTTGTGTGGCTACATGTGCTTCATCCTGATTAGCAGCTGATTTTGATATATCCACACGTGGTTCACTTTGCTTATGAGGGCTGCATGTGATTCAGCTTGTTCTCAACTGCTGATTTTTGGGCGGCTACATGTTGTTCCATTTGTTCAGTGTGTTCCTAATGGTTAATGTTGGTGTGGTTACAAGTAGCTAACCCTGCTCTTAATGGCTGACTTTTGTGTGGTTACAGGTGATTTAGCCTGCCCTTAACGACTGTTTCGTCTTTTGAGAGTGAATGAAATTCAGTGTTGTGTAATTTGCTTTCGACAAGTAAACTATTTCTCTTTGCAGCGAAAGATGAAACACTAAGTGAATTTTGTCTCAATAGATTTATATGTACATCGTTGACATATATGCGCTGTTCTAGTGTTATTTTCGGCTTTCTGTGCCTTCCGCGTTCTATTTTTTGAATATTTGAACTCATGCTTAATCATGATAACGTTTTATCCACCTTTTGTGTCAGGGATATAAAAACAGATATTTGATTTGCTTTATTCAGCAAACCATACATGAAACATAGCATACATGGTCATTATAATTTATTAAAATAATAAAAACCGGCAGCCACTATGCCTGGTCACCAGGGATAATACACACTGGAAAGTTTCCTGGTGAGGTGTACTTATTTCCACAGCGGTCCCTATAAACAGTGATTCAGGATGGAGACAGGAAAGTATTTAGAGCATATTTTAACTTTATGTACGTTCGCAATTTTATGGAGTGTCGGGCATTGTGTTTGACTAATCAACTTTATATGTAATATTCAAACGTTAACTGATTTTCTACCCTTGCCTGTGATTTTCTACCCTATGATTTTCCCAAACGTCCTAGTAACGTTTATTATAATAATGACCTGATGTGAGAGCACCACTTTGTTTTACCGATGAAGTCTAGAGACGTCAGCGAGCTGTACATGCTTCTCATATGACAGTTTTTACGAAAGGAAGCCAAATAAAGTCAGTATTTCAACGAAATATACCTTACTATATCTCCATAAACAGTAACTGATGTGGTATATTAGGAATTTTTTTCAAGATAGATAAATGAACCGCTTCAAAGCTAGATATTTTTTTGCCACTAAATATGACATCGCTGCCGGACATGAGCTCTATTGCCCTTGAAATACTTCTAGAGACAATTTTGAAGTAATGTTGTGACTATAATTTCTAATTGTGAATACTGCTTTGCGTGCATGTCCAGCCAGATATGAATGAGAATGGTACAAATGTAACGGAAAATTGATAGGCTACGGAAACTAGCTAATTGTTGAAACAAAATTAATGATACTTTTAAATGAGAATCGTCTCATTTGGACTTGTTATGTACACCATTAGGATCATCTCATACCGTACATTAGCTGATTTAAATCCTACTATACTGGGTATTTGAGATAAAAAGGGTAGAGTACGCCTACTATGCGCCTACACTTCATAATCTACAGTAAGTGACACGGTAATAGCAAATATAAGATAATGCTGATAATTTATAAATCTACGCTAAAAACACACTAGTGTGGCGCACTTAGCATGTGATAACCCAGCAAGGACAATATGCTGACCCAATTTTTCCTTGGTGCTGGGCCAGCGTCGTAGACGCTGCCCCAGCATCAAGGTTAAATTGAGGGAGCGTCTCGTGGTAGCTGGGGAAGCTGATGTGTAATAATCACCCACCTGGTTGGGGCTGTGCTCTCTGGGAATATCTGCATGGATAATCCAGGTAGCAGGCCGGTGACGAGTACTATATTACTGGAGCGGATCCTGGCCAGGTGTAGTTTAAAGAGGAGAGTCAGACCCACTGGCTGAGGGGGCACGGGTTTGCCACCACGCGCGGGAGAGATCTCCCTGTGCCACCAGCTGAATGATCACAAAATCATTGGCCCAATCTCTCTTGCAGGCTCTGGTTCAGTCGATGGCTGGCCTCTGTGGGATCGTGTTCACAGTCAGTCAAATGCACCGCCCGGGCCATCCCTCAAAATTTGCGTGGCAGATGCTGAGGCAGCGAGGGGGAACCAGAGGAAGAAAATAAGGGCGTGGCCAGGTAACAAGAGTTCGTGCGGGTCATTTTGTCAGCTTCCACTAAATTCGTCGACAGGTGGATCTTAGAGAAACACGCAGGGGGAGGGGGGAATGTTGAGGCAAGATGTTGGGCAACAACATCAGCACAGTATGAGGTGTCACTCTGCATCACAAATAATACAAGTCCAGTTAACGCAACATGTTGTCCAAGTTACGTAGGATAGCCGGGCCAATTCTGACGCTATAGGGTGACTAGGGTTTCCCAATATGCGGTATTCATCCATCTTTAAGTCTAGAAGTTAATTATGATAGACATCGCTCCTGCAGTGTTGGGTATTCCTGTACAACAGAAGCGTATTTACATTCTACATAACATACCCTGCATGGAGCACCTAATACATCATTATGCATTTTAAGACAATAGTTTTTCTTCCATATTTCTGTTTTATCAGGTAAAATTAGTTGAAAGCTGACATAACACGAAATTCCTTGGCATAGCCCATGTAGTGCATAACGACGTATAGTTAGAATGATATATAATCGGTGTGGTATGCTATGAGATTTCAGTTTCCTCTGTATAATTTAGAAAACAAAATCACACTGATAATTATTTCGCCGTACTTCGCCACAGTTCTAAGTCTTATTTTACTGGTGTTTTTCAGTGATACTTTATATTTCAGGTTTCTGTCTGATGATGCCTATGGTAGGCTGCAGCTGTCAATCTGGACACGCGTGACGTGTGTTTACAAACACAATACTCCAAGCCAGATATTCTATAAATGCCTCACGTTGCATCTGACATGCCTAACTTAGCGTAGGTACAATGTTGGGCCAGCGTCTCTGACGTTGGCCCAACATTGTACCAACGCCGAGAGAAAAAGTTGTATACATTATGTAATGTATTTTAAAAATAGTTTTATTATGAAAATGCAATGTGTGTTACTCAGCTGATTACTATTGGTAATGGTTGTTAAACTCAGATCTAAAAAAAGGTGTTGCTATGGAATTTAAAAAATTAGGCCTATCTTTATATGATAAATGTAAAAAAAATGATATAGTTTTTTGCGTTTTACTCCAAATATCAAAACATGACTTGACCTAGTATCATTCTATCTATTATAAGATAAAGCACCTATTCATATCTATATTGTATGAGCTCCTACCTTCGGGCGCCTGTGGTGAACTGTTCATGTACGCATTCAATAACGGCGTCAGAAAAATTTCTGTAAAAAGAGATTATAAGTGTACACCAGTTCCATAAAAGATATCGGGCTTCATGGAGTAATAATTTACTTTTCAACTAGCTAACAAATCGTGGGAAAGATTTTTGTACATCATAAAAACGTTACCACAGGATTGCGTTAAAAACACCTACCTGGAATCCTGGATAACATTTTGAGACATTAAGCATTAAAAGAAATGGCAGTTTGGTGCTGAGCCAGCGTCGCAGACGGCTGACCACCATCAAACCAGCATAGGCTCAATATCCCGTGTCATTTGTTCTCAGCAAACGCGAGAATCTGTGCCAATGTCGGTTTATTGTTGAGCCACCGTCCGCGACGTCAGGCGAACATTATACTAAAATTGGCTCAACGTTTCGCGTTTGTCGTGTTATTGGCATGAAATTCGTGATATTACAAGTCATCACAAGAACAATTCAGAAATGCTGGTAGCTACAATAACGTATGCTTTGCCTTGTGAGTATTCCCCATAAGTGTTCACTCAATCCATGTCTTTACAATAATATTGTGGAGACAAAGACAACCACATTGCAATTTATCACGATCTCTTCATTATTAAGGTCACGTATATTCGATCAGTGAGCTTAAACATTAAGGCAGTCTTAACGTTTGACTTAGTTGTAGGTGACAGGATCCTAGTAAAATATTACTAATATTCAGCTCACAAAATTTCTAAGTGAGTATAATCGACATAATTTATGACACTATTCCACTGAAAGTGAGCACAATGCCGGACATAAAACCAGCAAAAGTTTCGGACAGACCAACCTACAAGCAAACAATTTTCAAGGAAATAAAATTGGTAATGCGACTGGCATGGGCACTGGTGAGTAGCCAATTCTTTCATCGTAGTTTTTTTTGCTCTGACAAAGATTTACAAAGATCTGTTGAAGATGTGATCGTGTCTGTGAGACAAATATAGACGTATAATTTTGCAGTAATTGAAATTAACCTTAGGTAGAGGTTGTATATAATACTTACAGTACACAGATCTAAATAAACCCCAAAAATGTCGATGAATTATACCACAATGCCAGCAGTAACCAAATGCACAACCAACGTGGGTCAATGCTGGGCCAGCGTCTTATATTTTGGACCAACATAGAGCCAACCTTGGTGAATCACTGCGTTTTCTTGGGTACAGCTACGCCATGTCAAACATTATTTTGGTACATCTAGCTTCACTAGGTTTCGTTTCCTTGTGCTAGATAACCTGTCGCTCACAAGGCCTCACCCCTATCGTATTCGCCGAACTTGTTGAGTCAACATTGGTTCAACGTATTTTATTTACCGAAAGCGATTCCAGTAGGTTGAAAAAAGATAAATGTCCATGTCCACCTTCGGGGTCAAGGATTATGATTATGCAAAATATAAATTTGATCCATAAATGGCAAGGTGGTCTGCATGACCTGCGACGCTAGCATTGGCTTAACATATTGTGTTTACCTGAGGCGCTTAGTTTAACAGGTTAACTAAAAGATATATGCCCATTGACCACCCTAGATTAAGACCTGTGTTTGTGCGAAATATAAAGCTGATCTATCAATGACAAGGTGATGAAATACATACATACATACATACATACTTGTTGTATCCTTGTAGTATAATATATATGTTCACAAATTAACTGTTTTTATTTTAGATGATAACAATGATGTCACAGATGTACATGCAGCCCATAGCCACAATGTTTGGTGGCCGGTTGTCTACTATAGAGCTGGATGCTATAGCACTGTCAAATACGGTAAGTGTCATGCAATATGTAAAGCCTAAAGGCAGTAACTGCTTACTTTTTAAGTGAGCAGTTACTTCCCTCTGGCTTTGTAGGGCGGTAATATTTACTTCAGAAACAATCCCAAAACATGTACATCGTTGCGAGGATTTGCTAACCAGTGTGGACTATGGTCACGGTCAAGGGACTGGGATCTGGCTTAAATCTTGTCAAGATGCCGCATTTACCCTCAGCACCTGACCGCGCTCTCCCTCAGCTTAACTGGCTTACTTTAGTCACACAACAAATCTAAAATGCGGACCGAAACAGGGATAAAAACGTCGGACAGGCGGAGATCACGGACGGAAGATTAATGCAACAATTAGGTAAAGAAGAGATAGATAGAAATCAGATAACATTCATTTAGTTACTTGACACTAGTAGGCTGGGCCTAAACCTGCCTGTTAGAATTTACACCTCAACAAAGTTATTCACACCACAAGTCTGGTGATAATAAGTATGGACATACAGAAATACAATAAAATAAAATGAAAAGAAAGAACTGATGGAAATTTATCGAGGCCAAGTGAACGTATAATATAAAGGACTGATCCAGAACACGTGAACCACTGGCTAAATGATTACAATTACAGTTACTATAACCCTAGCTATCCTTTTCTAGATTACTCCAGACAATACAGCTCTGAGTTTGACACCAACCTTCGTGATCAGACCGTGCTCCCTTCTACCTCATCCACTTCTCATCATCTCAGGTCCACTGTCCGACTAGCACGTATAATCTAGTCCACACACAGTGAACAGTACCATAACCCACAACTACTCACTGTCCGACTAGCACCTTTCCTGCCCCAATATATCGTCAGGTCTCTAGCTGGCCTAATCCACGCACAGTGGTAGACTTAAACTGATAAATAATAAACATAAAAACAATAAGCTCATCATGTCTTCATCATGTCTCCACGTGGTAGCACGGCCTGATCCAGAAGTGTAATGTCACTGCTCCATCACTGTGTCCTATATTACTACGCCGAGTAGGATGCTAAATATTTTTTATTAGTGATCCCATACGGCTCTAGAATTAGTATTAAACTAGCATTATATTTGAAAATACTTCAATAGTAAAAATAGCTGGAAACATGCTCAATTAAAATTATAAAACTGATGCCACGTGAGAAAACAGCACAGTGGACTGACTTCCAGGAGAGGAATTATCCTATAAGAGGAATTATTTTAGTGGTTCACTGATCCAGGTATCAAATTCGGACCACAGTAATACAATTTCGTCCTTAAGTAAATGATAATCCTTGACTCATCAGGTCAAAACTGGTATTTGAACTTGATGAGACAAGGATCTGCATTTAAAACTATGGAAATGGTAAGGCTAAATTAGTCCACTGAACTCAGATCCTGGTTGGAAGAAATACACTGACAAAATAGAGGCTGGTAGAGCATTTTCATCACAATCAATCTGATGTGATGGCAATGTATCCCATTCACAGGGATCATCCATGAAAGTGTGGTACATCTAGTGCAGTCTCTCGGATGTTCCCCAGATGGATACAAGTCCCACATTTGACACAGATCAATGTTTTGACATAGTACATACAATGCTGGTCTCAACCCCAAATAATCAGACCGGAACCTTGTGCATTGAGCAAATGCCAAATGGCCACCATCAAGGAATGATAATTTCACAACTTTGCAAATAAAAGTCACAAAGTATCATGTAATACCTTGTTTTGTTATGCTTTCGCATCACAAATCCTTTGGAGGAGAATATTTTACAATTCAACGTCACCCCAAAAAAATATTTTCCATAACATTAAAATGTAACATAAAATGTAAAAAAATAAGTCGTTTTTCAACTTAATTATCCCACATGGATACGAGTCCCAACATTTGGCACAGAGCAATTTTTTGCCATATAAAATACATTCTGGTCTCAACCCTAAATATGTCAGATTGGAACCTGGTGGAATAAATAAATTCAAAATGGAATGAGCATTTCACAACTTTTCAAATAAAAGTCACGCAGTATCATGTAATACCTCGTTATGTAATGCTTTCGTATCACGACTCCGTTGAAGGGGAATATTTTACGATTCAAGGTCAAGGTCACCCAAAAAATCAAGGTCAAATGTGGCTTGAAATATACAAAAAAGATAACTCATTTATACCATATGGAGACGAGTCCTAAATTTGGCACAGAGCTATGTTTTGACACATGAAAATAAATAATCATGGTCTCAACCCTCTAAAATTCAGACCGTGTTTAGCAAATCGGGCCACTAAAATTATCGACATCGAGAAATGAAAATTTCACAACTTGGGAAATAAATGTCACAAATAATATTTTGTTTTTGTGTCTTAAATTCGTTGGGGGATGTTTTACGACTCCAGGTCCAGGTTCTCCCAAAAGGTAATTTTCAAGGTCAATAGGTACAAATCATAGTCATTTTGAAAGTCTTTATTGAATCTAATTGTTTCACATGCTCGTATTATAGTTCATTTCCTAGTAATGTTGCTTTTAGCACTTGCACCGGATAAGCTGATGATTTTTTAAGCTGCGGATACTGGTAGTAGGCATATAGTTTTCATCCAAAATGGGACAAAGTCTCCATTCACATCCTGTTTCCATCCCCATTGATCTGAATTTTGAAGTGTAAGCCAAGATTATTACTATTTACTGCATGTAGACTACAATGGTCTACACTGTGTATAGACGTAATCGTAGCATGTAAGTATGTACACTGTTGTATGTAACTCCCGGTAGCAGACGACACAATTTAACAATTTATTGAAGTAAATTACATTTTATTTGTAAATCATGTCAGCTCACAATGCAAAATGTAATGTTAAGGTTTATTAAATACATCTTAGCAATGCTGGTGACATAACCTGACATGTAGAACACATCTAATGAAACAAAAAATGGGGACTCTATAAAAAATAATAGATATTTAAGCTCTTTGTGTACTAATATAAAGTAAATGTGAGCTTTGAGACTAACCAAACAGCAAGGTTATTAACAGCCGTCCTTGATACATAATTTAATAACTCAAACTAATTTGTTGTCATTTAAACCTTTGAATAAATAATCAAAAACTGCCACGAAGGAGTGTACATCCATACATGTTGCATACATGCCCCATTTTGACGAGTGGGCGGTTGCATGAAAAGTTGGTGTACGGTTGCATGATATATTAACACATAAAAATATATTACAATATAATAATCAGTTTCTGAATTTGTATCCCCACATTAGCTTTATCTATCGCACTATTATATATATTTTAATCAAATTATCATACTTTGATCATGTTGATGTATCAAGCTTTTCCAATTGTAACATGTAGCAAAAACATACATCTGGCGACTGGCGTATATAATGTTTTGTTGAATGATGTCAGTCTTAACTGTCATATTGTTATCGGAGCAGAAGTTTAACCACTAGTTTTCATTATGTTTGAATAGTTTCGAAGGCTTCTTCCGTCATTTTTATCTGTGTGTGAAACGCCATATAAAACAATTTCATGTGTAGAATATACTCATGGGTTTTAAGATTGAACAGCGATACTCACATTGCATATTAATAAAAATACCTTTTCTAATCAATGAATTTTAAATTAAAGAGCATTATTATAAAAACATTAGTAATGAATGGATTTGGTCTGTATTTTTTTGTCAGAAGAAAGGGCATTTTCACATTGCCAGAAAAAAATGAGCTGTATTATTATAATTATCATTGTGAAGATAGCAAGTGATAGTCATATGACGGAATAACACACAACTGTACCGGCTGCAATGCGTGCTATAAACACATTCGTCGAAATGTTGACCCTATGTCGTTTTAACCGGAGACAGGGGGCCAAATTAATACGACATCGGGCCAGCGCTTGTGTTCGTCAATGTTTGTTTTAAGTCTTAGGGCTCTGTCGCACTTGACCGGTGGTGTCCGTTAGCCGATTTGGGAGGGGGGAGGGGCTCTCCACGAACATCCAACAGACACGTGACGAACCCAACTAACCCGTATAAATTCATCTTCATTTGCTATAAAACTACCTGAAATCGGTCAATTAACTGCGCATCATCATAATATGTAGAAGTGCATATCTAAATTGCAATTCGTCTAACGCAGTATACGCTGATGACAATACATTATTTACGGATGCTCACTCTGTAGAGGATGCCATGAATATATTAGAAGACTTGAGAATAATTAGTGGGTTGGCCCTGAATAAAACCGAGACACTGAAACTGGTCCCTGATAAAACACTGTCCACGATGTCCACTAACATGAAAAAATATATCCTCGTTGGATGGATGTACAAGTAAATGACACACAATAATTCTATGAAGAGTGGCTGCTATATAGTCCGAGCAAAGGTCCACAGTCGCTTGTGCTGAGACTGTTGTGCTCATTATCGACTATATTTCGTCCATTTAGAAGAACAAGATTGAAAGTCTGCCTATCAAAGTGCCCTGAGAATGAACAAGCTAGATTATGCTGCAATAATCAAAGCTTGCCCGAAATAAGAAATCGGGATTTCGTTTCTATAATTATTTCGCTTGACAGGTAAATGCGCAACACAAAAATAAAAAAAACTTTTTGCAGTTCTAGTTTATGGACATGTTTACATCATATGGTCATATTACGAAGCCAAAATAAAAAATATCGTTTTTTTGTGATTTCAGCCTGATTGTGTAGCTTTAATCTGAGCAGTTACAGCTAGTACACATCGGCAAATTCTTGATCTATGCATAACACTATCTAGTTAAAGGAACTTTGATAATTTCATTTAAAAATAGTTCTTCAAAGTTAGTATCCAGAATAAAATTGCAGTAAATGTCGCTTTCTATAAAGATTAATCCATTCATTTGGCATAAAATCCTTCCGGCATACTTCATTAAAACAGTCTCTGGTTTCAAGAACTGTCTCAGAGACTATACATGTAGCTTGATTAGCTAATGTCAGCCAAAATCCCCGACCTGATTATCCAGCTCCAATTGAGGATTTAATGTCAAACGGCGATAATTATTATATTTCCTTTTTATCCTCTGTCCAAGAACTAGGGCGAGTGATATTGTCAGTAGCCTGTCTGGCCTTCCAAGCTTTATCTTGGAAACCGTTTGCTGAATTTTTTTCACGTTTCACAAAGCTCTTCCTCAGGGACTGTATTATGTGCCTTTCGGAGGTCATGACCTTTGACCTATTTTTTTGTGTGTCACTGGCATTAAGGGCGGAGATATTGTATCGTCTGCGCTCTTTTTTCCTTTTTTTTGTCATATTTGACCTTGAAAATGACTTTTGGGTGACCTTGACCTTGAATCGTAAAAATTCCGTCCCAGCGGTTTCATGACGTGAAAATACTACAAAACGAGGAATTATTTGATACCTTGTGACTTTTATTTAGAAAGTTATAACATTTCCAATTTCTCAGTGGCGGCCATTCTCCCAAAAATGACGGCCATCTTGGATTTACTCAAACCACGAGGTTCCTGTCCGAAATTGTTGGGGCTGAGACCAGAAATGCTTGTAGTATGTTAATGTTCAAACCTTGCTCTGTGCCAAATTTGGCACTTGTATCCACTTGGGGAGCATATACCACCTTTTGAGAGGCTTACCCACTCCCCTAACCATCGGACATGCGTATTGACAGAAATACATAACACACAATTAAAAAAATGTGTATTGTGTATTTCTGGTATTGACGAGGACTAATCTGTTTTTATTGATTTATACGCATTTTATGTTTTTCACTTGCTCTAGTGAAAGTAGGTATGTAAAATATTTAAAAAAATCATTGTAGGCCTACATGTAATTTATAAGATTGAGAGGTTGAGGTTGAAGGTTGTATATTTTTTTGCTAATTTTTTAGATAATTAATGTGTTCGGAACGTCGATCATCCATGGAATGACAGGCGCGTGTGATACGATGTTTACACAGGTAAGTCAGGGTGAGAACAAGTCGTCGTCTTGTATAAGAAAGGGCGTATCTGCCACTTTGGCAGATACATCCTCTCATATCCAAGGGGATGAAGTAGGCTATTTATTTTTGTTTAAATTATGTGAGACTATTATGATATCAAGATCAGAAAATATTGCTACAATGAAATCAGACATCTGAAAATAAATTCATTATGTATTTAAAAAAGTGTCTTAAATAATCATTTTAAGACACACTTGAAGTGAATGCATAAATCAGTGTTTTATATTATTTATAATGATCATTACGTTAACAAGTAATTTTTCTTTTTCATCAGACTTATGGAAGCACTAATAAGAAATACGTGGGTATTTATTTACAGAGAGGCGAGTGTGATTTGTCTTTATATAGTAGTTTCTTAATGTTGCTGTAGCATTAATAACGTATTAACCCCACAACGCTGAATTATTTTTGTTTAAATCATGAAGACTAAATGGGTTTTTTTCAATTTGAAATCATCATCAATGTCCTAGTTAGCTTTTCCCGGTTCATTTGAATACCTATCTTATGGGTCTACGGTCATTATAAGTATTTTAATTCTTTCAGTGCGGGGACCGTCTTTCGTGTACAGACGTCATATTGTGACACATAAGGACGGTCCCCGCGCTGAAAGGGGTAAAGTAAATTGTTAAAGTCCCCAATTCCTGTTTCTATTATCTGATTATACAGTATATGCACATATGATTAGCTCATCCGACCTTTAGGCCTAAGATGAGCTTATGCCATCGTGTTGGGTCTGTCGTCTGTCGTTTGTCCATAATTCACAGGAAATGTTTATTCTACCCTCAGTTCTTATCCGATTTCTATTTTGTTTGCTTTGTTTGAAAGAGCTTGTGCCTGTGCATAAAATTTCCTCGCGAATTTCAGAAATTCTAATTAATAATTAACTTATGACCTAATTAAAACTTAATTAGGACACTTTGGCCACAATTCACAAGAAATGATTTCCCCCCTCTATTCTTATCCGGTTTCAATTTTGTTCGGTTTGTTTGAAGGAACTTGTGTCTGTGCATCAAACTTCCTCGCGGATATCAGAAATTTTAATTATTAATTAACTAAAAACCTAATTAAGACCTAATTCAGGAACTCTGTCCACAATTCACAATAAATGTTTCTCATTCAATAATTCGTATCCGATTTCCATTTTGTTTAGTTCACTTGAAGGAGCTCGTGCCTGTGCATAGAACTGCCTCACGGATTTCAGAAATTGTAATTCGTAATCATCTTGCCCTAATTAAGGATGAGCTTCTGTGTCATTGAAAATAATTGTAAATAAAAATCACTTTTATTTGTAGCATTGATAATACACCTGTTGACACTCATACCTTGTTATACTATACAACTGAACATGCCTCATTTGTTACTGGCTATGGGACAGCATCCTGAAGTTGTCAGGTATATGTACAGATATAATGCGCGGCTAAATGTGTGATCACGAAAACATTTCATAATAGAACTATAACCTAGACGACAGGGGGTTTAGAAACATTTATTTTGTAATTTATTTTTTAGATCAATGTTTACATTGGGCCACACCACTCCACAGTATACATTACTGTATACATGTTCATTAATGTGTTAATTAGATGTTTATTCTAAGAAAAATAACATAATATACTTGTATATTGACTACAATGCTGAATTCAGCAGCTGAGTGTACACGACGACTTTCTATGTTATTTGCAGGCTGACAAAAAATTATCTGAGGCTGTTTTTTCCTGGTCTGATTGTGAGTCAATATGTGTTGTCTATTTAGCGCAGTCATTGCTTTTTATCGTCCAAACATTGAACCTGAACTTTTATTGATACGCTTGAGATTACAAAAATATTGACATGTTTAATAAATTCATTCTAATACGTAGATTTCTAAATCATTATGATACATAATAATCAATACCTGGTATGTATTATCTTACAGAGTCTGTGCTTGTACCAGGTATTAAAGAAGTACATGGAATGTCAGGTAAGTATTAGTTATTCTATAAATCTATCATAAAATGGTGAACAGGTGAAATGGTCTACATTTTGAATATTTGATAATATTTTATCATTATTATTGTATTGGTATGGGATACAGATTAATCTTACTTCCACGTTTTAGACTATTGTGATTCCAAAGAAATTAATTTAAATTAATTATTTCCTGTGTTTCAGGCTATTGTGATTCCAAATATAATAATTGGCATATTCGGAATTGCTGTGCACATAGCAGCTCAATATGTGATGCTCTTTTATTTAAAATTGGGTGTATTGTAAGTACATGTATGGCTTACTTTTATTCGCATTTTTTAATTGAATAAATCTTGTGTTACTATTTTCTTGTAATTCGGAGTGAAATAGATATAAAAAATCGAAAATGGAACAAAACTAATATGTTTGAATCTACGGTCGTCTATTGGTTGCTTTTTTTCAGTGGGTCAGTGTTGGCACAGAACATTGCATATTTAGTTCTTTTTATCGTGACTTTAGGTTATATTATTTTGTCAGGACTTTACAAGAAAACATGGCCAGGTCAGTTATTCTGCTTTTTGATTTTGTACAATTGAGGTAACACAATTTCAAACAAAAAAAATGGTATCTCTTATTTCTCAACTTTTCGCATGATACTATTTTTTAAGCATCTTTTATGTCTTTTTATTTTTACAATAATTTGACCATGATGATTTCTGATAAAAACAACCTATGCTTTCCTAATAACATCTACTCTGACTTTTGAGTGTATGCACATACTTTGTTCTATGAATAGGTTGGAGTAAGTCATGCCTTGTCAAGTGGGGAGAGTTTGCTAAGCATGGAGCTCACGGTGTGCTTATGATGTGCCTGGAATGGTGGGCGTATGAAATCCTAGTCCTCTTATCTGGTAAACAGCCTCAGCCTATTTATCTCATACATAATGATATTGTACCAGATATCTACCAGATATGTACCAGACCACATTTGTAACGACCAATCCAAATCAAGAGCGTTTAAACGGCTGGTGTGAATACCATTGATAACAAGTGTGAACTCCCAACTCAAAGACACGGGATCGTGATGGCTTACCATCATGGTATTATTGTCCGTGGTCATCCGGTTACCAATTCATATAACTATCGTCTGTCTCCTGACGTAACACGGTTAAAACAATATTCATCAGCGATTTTTTTACTAATTAATTCGACGCACAATATCACTTCTCACTCTGAACGTCTTTATTGTTAGTATTGTAAAACTGTCATGTTTTATTATAACCTGTGTTGAAATTTAGGTTTGCTGGGGACAGTCGAGGTGGCAGTGATGACGATCATTTTCAATCTGAATTTCCTACTATTACCAGTACGTATCACCACACGGGTTATCAATTTTTCATGGTTATATTATAATTCTCAACCTGATTTTGTTTACATAAAATAGTTATAAGAAATATACTGAGTATTGTTTTCAAAAGCCGGGTTAATTTTCAGATAGCCTCTGGTTTTGCTGGTGCTTCTGGCATTCTCATCGGCCATGCGCTTGGTGCGGGAGATCCGCTGCTGGGCAAGTTACGGGCTAAAGTCGGGCTTGTTACTGTTAGTAAGTCACTCTATGTGTATCACAATAGTAGACCTATTTATATTTTCGTATTCATATTTGTACTGAATATATTATATCAGCAATCTATGCAGTGACTAACCACAATTACACCTGATTTTGTAGCCATAGCTTCTGGATTTACAGCACTGATTGTACTATTTCTGAGAAACGAATTGCCGTTGGTATTTACAAATATTCCGTATGTGTTCTTATTCTCACATATCATACTAACACATTTCCAGTTTTTATTATTGCTATTAACCTTATTATTTCTTGGTCGTTCCCCACATTTGTGGACCGTTTTTTATTATTATTAAATACAACGAGTACATTTATCCGATATAAAAGTATGATAATACTGAATAATTGTGATACTTTGGGTCAACGTCTCATTTTTGCTGGGTCACATTTGTCTCATTGACCAAAAAACATGTTGTAATTATGTATGAGTTTATCAAAATGACATTGATTTCAGAGAGGTTGTTGAGGCCACATCTGATGTACTGTACGTTGTGGCTGCATGCTTCTTCATGAGTCACTCCAAGGTAGCATGGTTATGGTAACTTCTTGTCAGACCCCGGTATTCTTCAGTAAAACATTAATTCCTAGAACTCTGTTGTCGACTATAATAGTATTACTGTGTTTTTCTTACCACTTGTGCAACCATTTTTTTAAAGGCGAAATGTGTCATAATTTTACCAATCTGATCTAAGTGATACTAAGTGATTTTTGTATAGTCACTTGAGGTTGTGAATGACTTCAAGTGTGGATAACTTCAAGTGACTAAAGGTTAACCATTTACTTGCTAGTGACACGTACAATTTACTTTGATGAAAAGTTGAAACTTCATATTCCCAGCAAACACAAAACATTTGCATAACATTTATACAACGTCGGCCTAACGGGGCCAACGTCTTCGACGTTGGTCCAACATTGTATAAATGTTATGCAAACTTTTTGTGTTTATCGGAATTAACTTCAGTTTACCATGTACATTTTGAATTCGACAAATACAAAACGGCGTCTGTATTATTAACAGCTGTTATTGTCATGTCTGCTCAGCTGATCTTTGTAGGCAGAGCTGAGTTGAGCAGATATCGAACAAAAATTCCTCCCCTTGGAGTTAGAAGGTGCTAAACTGCCACTTGTTAAGTGGCGGTTTAGCACCTTCTAACTACAAGGGGATGGATTGTTCAATATCAAACACAAATCAAAGTGATTGCATATGTATGAAAAAGGTTAAATTAGTATTGACTCATAATTACCCGCTTTGTAAAAAATAAGATTACAATAACATACTAATATTTACCATTATATTGCAGTGCCTGGGGAGATCTCTGATGCGGGCTACAGGAAAGCAGAATATAGGCTCTCTGTTTGTTTTTCTTAGTTTTTATCTGGTCGGATTACCATTAGCTATACCTGTAATGCTGCTCACGTCACTCGGTATAAAAGGTAAATATTCAGGTTTGAGAATAGCATTTCGTTTTTCAATCAAATACGTTATTTACCATGTTTATCTGGAAAAGTAATACTTGGACGACGACGATGACGACGTGTAATGATATTGTCATTAAAGATTTGCTCAGTCATAGCATTGCAGCTAAAAGCTGAATTATTTTAAACAGAATTGTACAACATGTGTACAGAATGAAGATGGCATATAATACATTTATTGTATCGTTTAAATGAGTCAGAAATTGAACAGTTGCTGCATAGTTAATATGGAAGCTGCTTTTTCCTCTCCAGAGATTTAGATGAGGAGAGGTAAGGGATGGGCAGGTACACTCTAAACAATATAGGTTCTTTAGAAGGAACCCTTCAGTACAATCACCACAAAACCCTAGGAGAACCCTTGCAGGGTTCTCCTGGGGTTGCATGGTGATTGTACTGAAGGGTTATTTTCAAAGAACCTAGCTATATTGTTTAGAGTGTAAGGTAAGGGGCGGGCAGTTGATTTGCAAGTTGTCATGTAATTAACATGATTCTCCATGCGTGTTGAGAGGAAGCAGGCATCAGCGTCAAATTAAATGCGTCTTTCAATGTATGGTTAGATACTAAGAGGCTAACTAGTCTGTATCATTCGCTTATGAATATTATTCTCAATGAGGTCCCCATGTAAATATAATAATCCCCAACTTTCATTCCTGATGGTTAGGGCTTTATAGGCCAAACGATAATAAGCTAAATTATTTGTAAGATATTTTTCATTATACCCTGGATATTGTTAACATATATCCATTATTATTGCCATAGGCTTTGTTGTAGTCTATCATCAACATGCCAGCATTGACATCACTGGGTGAGTAGTGGATGAAATAATAATAGATAACTGGTACTTAGATTACTCTTTCGATTACCAAACTTTTTGGGATCAAGTGATTTGCTCATCCATTTTCTGTTTCTACTATCAATCCGCTGTGGTGATCATTACCTCCGCTAGGAAGGTCATGTTTTGGGCGTGTTTGTTTGTCTGTCTGTGCGTCCGTCGGATTAATTAAAACTTATTGAACAGATTTGCATGGAACTTTTACCAGAGGTGTGCCGCGGGCCAAGGACCAATCAATTAAATTTGAGGGATAATTCCGATAACGATCCGGATGTTGGCCCAACATTAAACATCGAAATCAGGCCAATGTAGGATAACCGTTTATGGTTAGGTTGAGTTTGTTAATTTAATTAATGCTGGGTTGATGTTTAAAACAGACACAATAGGGAAGTTACAAGTTTGTGTTTTCTCACAGGACCATGGATTGGAATGGGTGTTGCTTCGTTAGTCTGTGATCTGCTCTACTTCGTGTTCATGTTGAGATCAAATTGACAAGACCACGCGTATCAGGTTTGTCCAGTGCTTCACACTTAGTATTTACTAATTATTATATTTATACCAGCTTTCTTTATTATATATTCCTATAGTAGCCGAAATTAGCCCATATTTTAGCCAATGTGTGAAAATATTTATAGGAAGCTAATTTCAAATGATTTGTTGGGTATGGGTATGGTCAATTAGCAAAAAAGTAAGGTGGGATAATAGGCGCTGGGGAACATATTGTATAGGAGGAAATCCAAAATGGAACAAAATGTTGTGTTAGAGGTCTTTTCCTAATAATTTTGACATAGAAATGACATTTTTAAAGTTATTTTAGCATTGTATAGTCCTCTTCTGCAGCAATCCAATATGGCCGCTATCCGCACATATCACATCATGACTTTTGAACCATGGTGGTTTTGGATGAACAGTTACTTTTATATCCATACACGAACTCTTCAGAAATCAACTTACTGTTTGTATCAGATATCGATAGGGCCGATCCGCCCCACTCCTTACATTATAGTAATGGCGATTCCACAAAACATTGTTCAAAACCAGATCCGGTTCGTCTGCAGCATCTTCATATTATCTCTAGTGGAACTAAGTATATTTCTGTGGATATTTACATTATTATAATGCAGATTTTACATTTCAAATCACCCGCTCAGAGCGTCTGCATTGCATGTCTGTATAATGACATATGAAGATCTATTTTTTGATATGATTCTGCTGCCCAGACGGAAGTATTCAGTTTTTCAAGCATGATTTCGTTCGAGCAGCACTAGCTCAACCCGGCGGCTTTGCCCAGAAAACCATACACATTGCCCAGCAATTACTAAACGCTCACTCAATGTCGGTACAATGTTGGGTCAGCGTCGTACACGGTTCGCCAACTTTGTACCGGCGTTGGGTGAACGTCTCGTATTTGCGGGGTGTACATCCATCATCTCAAATACATTGGACCTACAGTGTGATGGGGTGCGCAGCTCGTCGCCACCATGCGCGAAATTAACGTCGATTGACACCGATTTCAACCTTAACTCGATGCTCAGGTAGGTTAGAACCCGGGACGCATGTATGACTGGCGAGGCAGTCAGGCACTCTGCCAATGCGCCAGTACAGTACAGTACAGTACAGTATTCTGTACTCAATGGTTGATCAGCGTTCTAGAAGGTGAGCCAACATTTAACCACCATTGGTTCAAAGTCATTTATCCCATGCTGATTCTACATTAACCACATAAACGTGAAGCAGAACTGTAATCGTTTGAAATATGTTTCACTAGGCAATAAAATCACTGCTATTGGAATTAAGTGCGTGCTTAAATATTAGGTTATTTGGTCTAAATTTAAAGGCCCATACCCTGATTTTATTTTGGCTTTTTAATATGACCATATGATGTAAACATGTCCATAGACTAGAACTGCAAAAAGTTTTTTTTTAATTTTTGTGCTGCGCATTTACCAGTTCGGCTAGATATAGAGACGAAATTTTTGACATTGTTGTCCAAAATAAGAAATCAGGAATTTCGTCTCTATATTTAGCCTAACTGGTAAATGCGCAGCACAAAAATTAAAAAAACTTATTATTATGATAGCGCTACCTATCATAACTACAATGCTTTAACTTTTGCTTTAACTACAGCCTTTATGAAGACTCAATAACAGTTTATGTTTCTATTATGTTGAGATCAGTTTAGGTCGATATATTTAGAACAATGTTAGGGTATACCTATATATTACCGACCCGACATAACGTGGCCATTGATCAAATTGTGAGGGTCACAATGACCTTCTCGGCCCAACAGTTCAAAAGATACATCAATAGATGGCAGGTGGTAAATCGTTTAAAGGGGGGGGGGGTATTTCACATATAGGCGGTTCTTATTAGGTGCGTCGAACAAGTGGGACATTGGGTCCCGTTTTTTAAAAGCAACATTTTAACTTATTTACTCAACAGATCGATTAAAATAATGATAATTAGTTATACAATAAAATTTGGAAGCAGAAAATGGAGGATAAATGTGAAAAATACGTGTTTTTTAGAACGGTCGAACAGAGGAAACCAAATGTTTTTTGGGTGTCCTCTCAATAATGCCATGTGCGACCGCAGTGAATGATTTTCTTGGTGTGTCCTGTGTGCGGCCTTGTTCCAAATGTTCGACCATGTGGACACGAAATTTTTTCGTGTCCTTACTTTCTAGTATAGATTTTCAATGTTACGACCATTTCGTGTCCTATGTTACGACCACTTTCGTGTCTTACAATGTTTTGTGATCATAACTTTTCACTGGTTTGTAGGTTTAATCGCCAATTTTCACAAAACTATATAAATAGTGATACAGACGAGATCCAACATTGATTCTGCTATTTTGTACAGTCATTGTGAAATAAATATATGTGACATGCCATATCAAAACCAGTTCTATGTCGCAAAATATAGAAAATGAGTTAGTAAGTGGCGTTTGAAGAGCCAGCGCTGAGATTTCAAATGCATCAAAAATTATAAATATATCTCAAATATCGGCGTGAAAAAAGGAAATTAGCCAAAAAATATAATTTTAACAAAACAAGGCCATAACTCAAAATCTAAAGCTCCGACATAGGTCGGGTGCCGATGTGGGAGGTCACATATATGAGCGGTCGAACGGTCGCACATTTTACCATATTTTCATCCCATATACAAACACCTTTTCTTTCTGTCCTATGTTTTTTTGTATACAATTATGTAAAGCACATATAACCCATGTACACATGGATGTATACACACCAATTTGAACACTAAATGGCGACTAGTCTTCAAGAAAATGACATCAAAAGAAAATGCATTTAGGACACGAAAATTTTATGTTCAGTAGAAGTAGTAATGAAACCATTTTACTTGGTTTTCATTTGTTTTGAACTATTATTTCTGCACCTGCATCATATTTTTTGGCTTTTTAGCTTACTTTTCGAGCGATTGTGGTAAGGTATTAAAATGTATGCCATGATTTAATAGTAGCTGTCAATAGGACACGAAATGTTACGACCCCCATAGCTTAATATATTTCATAAAAAAGGCTCTAATTATTATAATTTAGCTGCTAATAATATATGTTTTTTATATAAAATTAGTTTTTCCTCTACAGATTTGTCTGTAAATTAATTAGAAAAAAATAATTGGTGTCCTATGATAAACAATTGTCCTGGGTACGGTTTGAAATGTCCCATTTATTTGCATCAAGTAATGCATCAAAAACCAGTAAAATTTGTCATAATTATTAGAATAAATGGTCATATTTAGATTTAAAAGCTTTTCCAGCTTCTTTAGTTTGTTTAGAATTGAAAAGTATTAAAATAATCCTAAGTGTGCATGGAGAAATATCATTTTTGTCTATTTAAAAAATACCCCATTTTCTACGCACCTTTGAGTATAGCCCATATTTCAGCGTCGCCAGTGGCAAATGCGTCACCAATCAAACATTATTCAATGACCTCCAATTGATTGATTTCTGAAGAACTTATGTCTGGATATATGCATACAAGATCAGTCCACCATCAGCTACTAGAACAGTGGTTCCAAAGTTATGATGTGATATGTGCGTACGGCGGCCATCTTGGATTTCTGCAGAAGGGGTCTATAAAATGCTACAATAACTTCAAAGATGTAATTTGTATGTCAAAATGTGTGCAAAAGATACCTAACACAATATTCTGTGGCAACTGGTACCAAAGCGATATGTGCCGGTGTCGGTCTTTTTGGATGTTCTCTAATAAAAAAATCACCCCCAAGCCCCTATTCCACCTTGTTTTTTTCGGTATTTGATACCCATACCGACCAAAATCAACTGAAATTAGCTTCCTATAATTTTTTTCACAGAAGAACCATAAGTTGGGACTATACTAACATTTATTTCATTATCAGGCGTTGAGGAGAGCTGGTATTACCAAATACATGACAGTAGAATCGTGCGGGGAGAAAAATCACGATGCTGCAGCTGAGGCCGCCCCGTCTCCAGAAGACACGCGTAAGTATACGGTACTAGAATATGTACTTACTCACAAAAATCATAGATTCCTTATTCGAGACATGTTTTGCAAGAACGTAATACCCTATGTAACTTTAATGTTGGACCAACGTCACAAATATATTAAATCGACATAGGACCAACATCTTCGGATATACAAGCCGTATCCGTTTGTCTGGAATTGTAGAAACAGTTCTTGTAAATGAGTAGCAATAGTAATTGCCGAGACACACATTTCTAAATCAATGTCAAGTGAATTCCCCTCCACAGCACCAACAAGACCATAAATGCTAGGCCTATATCCAGATTACAAATAAAAATCACACGATTTTTGATATTTTGCGGCGATTGTGGCCTGATTGCTGTGACCCTAATCTTGTTTTCCCCCGAGATTTCGCATTCCAACCACAGGCAAAAATGAAATGAAATGAATCGGGCTTTAGGCCACCTTTGTGCACATATAGGCTAAACTGGGCCAGGAGAACCTCCTGAGGATGGTGAGATGATTGAGATGACACTGTCCTCCAGACACAGGATTCAAAATTCGAGCCCTGGCGGTCTGGGGCCGAGCACGCTACCTCTCGGTCACGGAGGCTCCACACAATACTGACTTTTACACGTGGATGGGGAAGAAACATTTTTGTTTCTTTCAAACCGCCGAGACCAGGAACCGAACACCGAGCTCTGGTGTGAAAGGCAGCGGTGCTAACCACCACCCCAGGGCCCCCGCCCTCCAACCACAGGCACCACAATCACTCTGCTGAAAATCAATTGATTTTTCTTTTCCAATGGTTTGAGCGGCATCATCATCATTTTGATTCAAAATTGTTTGCAATCTGTATTCAAAAACCCCGAGGCATCGCCATTGCCGTAATTATAACTGGCTTTCACCCATGCTACACACAGGTACTAGCTGGTTTGGATGGAGCTGCATAGGCTAATAGAGACTGAGAGGTGACATGAGCACAGTTCCATTATGACAGCACTTCGTCAGCTCATCTAGAAAGTGCACAGCCTGTCAGAATTGACAAATGATTTCCATATTAATTGAACAGGTTGAAACAAATGCTAGTTATTTCTCCCGCTCTGTAGACAGAGGTGGGGACATGTTGGTTTACCTCTGACTGCTCAGTGTGTCTGTCCAGTCTGTCCGTTTGTCTATTCTATCGTTCAGGCCCACGCCAAGCAAACGTGAGATGTTGACCCAATGCTGGGCTAATGTTGGCCCACCGTCCTCGACGCTGACCCAACATTAGCCTAGTATTGGGTTGCAGTGCCGTGTTCGGCGTCACGCTGAATGTGGGCAAGCGCCATAGACGGCGGGCCAACATTAACCCAGTTTGGTTCAAAGCAGCGTGCTGGTATAGTCTATGCTACGCAAGCCCACCATTGACCCGGCAATGTGTCGGTATAACGTGCATTAGTCCAACGCCGGGCCATTGTGTACGACGCTGGCCAACATTTTAACGGCATTGGAGCGGTGTATACTATGTGCATTCACTCCCGCCAGCATGAAGTACTGACTAGGGCTGAATGGATACTGGCCAGCACCGGCGAGGTTGCCAATGTGTCTGTAATGTGCATAAATCTGATGTCGGGCCATTGTGACGATGCTGGCCAACAACTAAACGGCATCGGGGCGGTGTATGCTATATGCACACACTCCCGCCATCAATGAATGGATACTGACCAGCACCAACGCTGGCCAACATTTAAACGGCATTGGGGCGGTGTATACTATGTGCACACACTACCACCAGCATGAAGTACTGACTAGGGCTGAATTGTACTCGCCGCCAGCAGTATGCACTGCCAGACCAGCATGCTATTGAACGCAGTGTTGACAAGCCACATTGTGTTTCACACATCGCCGTGGTTCCAAAACGGAATAATAAATACCCCTTAATGCAGAATCTTAGGCCAGTTAGAGTAGTGAATGACAGTTTTTGTAAGGTGAAATTTCAGTGTGAAAATATTTAAACTGTTGCCCAACTGATTGAGCCCAAAGACGATTTAGTTACTGTAGATATAAAAAACGGGTTCCACCACATCAAAAGCCATTGACACTACATCTATTAGCTATCAAGCTTTTGGTTATTCTGCTGGAGGGGAGACATCCTGTGACCCTCCCAGTTTGATGTTTGACCACTGTTTACTCATCTTGCACAACATTAACCCAACTTTGGCTTTGTATCGCTAGTGGTTTTGGTTTAAAATTTTATTGGTAGTTTATAAGGTTGGGGGTTAGACCGGCGTTATAGATGTTGGGCCATCATTAATTCAGCATTGGTGTGAGATCTCGTGTTCACTGTTCTATCACTGGTACGACCTTGCACAGGACTGATGTTGGGCCATAGTCTGTGAGGCTCACCCAACATTGAACCCGCATTGTGTGTAAGTGTGTGTACGCGTGGAGACACAATCCCATGACAAGTACCCCCTGCCTCGTCCCACATAACACATCCAACACATTGGCGTAATGCTACGGTAATGTTGGGCCGGCGTCGCAGGAGGTGGTCGAGTATTATATCAGTATTGGGTCAACTATAGTGTTAACTGGATGGCTGGTGTGCCAGCAATACTGGCGGCAGACACATACTGTATACACACAGCCATCAGCTGATGTTCATCATTCTCCACGCAGAGATGTCGTTGAAGTCGACCCCGCTACAACAAGTTAATCCTAGACGAAGGATTTGAAATGTAGAATTGTTGAAAAATAGACTTGTCACTAGGTTTTAACTTCCTATGCCATTTGACCCAAGTGTGAAACAGCTGAACGCTTCAGGAGCTGAGATATGGCGTGACGAAAGTGCGGTGCTCTCTGTGTTAATGCATAGACAGTTTATTCTGTGTAAATATTGCAGTAATATTGTAAATAGTACTACATATTATTCGTATATAATGAAGTTATGAATTCTTTAATTATACATTTTGGAAATAAAAACAACTCACTAGTTTGAGTGTAACTACTTTGAGTGCACTGGCGTTAGCAAAAATACATCTGTATTTCTATGCACACGTGATATGTACAGTTAATAGATCCAACCACCGTAATAATAGTATGTATAAAACATTGAAACCGTGCGTTTGCATTGTATGCATCAGCCCACCATAGTTTCAGTGTCAGGCTAACATCTGAGATGATGGTCAGACATTGAAAAAAACGTCGGGCTAATGATAATTTCTGTGCATATTTATTTAAAAAAGATTGACGACTAATATTTTGATGTTTTGTTCACACAGCGCTGCTACATTCACAGACAGCATCTGACGAGGAGCCATTGACTGCTGATGAAATAACATGTAATACTATTTGTCTGAGGATAATGGTGATTCTCATGTTTGCTGTAATTCTTATCACTGGTATTACATGCCATATTGTTATCCCATTATCACATGGATATGATCATGAAAAGATTAATTGTACCACATCATCTAACCTTGTAGATAGTTGACTTAGTTTTGAAATAAAACATTTCCTGTGACAAGATTTGTGAATTATGTTATTCCCAAAAGACGGCTAGATCATAACCAATCTACGTTGTTGATATAGAGTTTTTGCAAGGGGGCGAGCGTAAATAATACTGTGAATATAATCATGATAATGGTGAATATGTGTAGGAGCAGTTACGTGTGCGAACGCCATAATAAAATTGTCAATGAATGATTTAGTGGAGACTAGTACATCCAAACGTCAACAAATATGAAATATTTACCATCATTTCAGTGAACTATTAGCATGTTTATCTTACACGTTTGAATGTATTATTGAAATTGAAGTGATCTTTTTTTCATACTTTACATTTGACATTGTGGGAACGTAATATTTATTTTGTGTTCTATTCTGTGAAACTCAATGACCTCGACCTCCTTTGTTTTCACCGAGCTGGCTAATACAATGAAATATGGGGGAGGGTTCCTATATAACCTTGCTTTTACCGAGTGACGTCAGTGCGTTTCACAGAATGAAGTATGAGTGAGGGAGTGTTATATAACCTTGTTTTCACCGAGTAACGTCACTGCGTTTCACAGAATTTCAACTGCATAGGAACGAAAGCAACCTATACTAGCTATACTATAATAGAATACGATTTTTTAGGTTTCGTCTTTCGTTGAATGTACAGCCTTTACGAATCGCTATTTACTGCCATCCACTATATACCTCACACAAATCTTTGAATCTGGGGTGTAACGTATATAATATAATAACTTCTTAAGATAAGTTTTCGTGTCGTAATTTTAATCAATGTTCATCATTAATTTTTGAGCTGATGTTTGTTCACTACAAATAGGCCCGACATTAACCCAATGCTTTTTCAATGCTGGGCCACCGTCACCGGCGCTGGCCAAAATCAATTCAGCACTGGGCAGTGCTTTATGCTGGCTGGGTGCAACACGTTTGCAATCACTGACAATGCACCGCACACACGCCCCAATGCCGGTTTAATGTTGGGCCAGTGTCTCAGGCGATGACCCAACATCGGTCCAGTGCATGCTCCGTTCTGTGGACTTGAATCAATGCTAGGTTGATGTTGGCCCACCGTTTGTAAAGCTGACCCACCATCAGTTACATTGGTACAACCCCGTACCAGCACTGTGCCACAACGCGTTCCCACCAGGAGCGAGACATGTATGCCAGTGACGGGCATCAGTGTCTTTGGTGCCCCAAGAGCACGATGTTTTCAATCCCAAGGTTGGGGTAAAGCGTCGTAAGCTATGGCCCCACATTAAAGTAGCATTGTTTCAACCCGTGCAAGTTTCACGGGTTGATTCTAGTACTTTTAAATTCATTTTTCTCCCGCCATTATTCTCTTTCTCTTGATGCGAGGCACAACCAGGAGATTTTAAAGAATCATTCAGCTTCAAAACGCGCATGCCTGGGACGGTCAAGTGTAGGCCAAAAGTAGCCTATTGAGTACAGATTGACGGCATTAATATAGCCACTGAACTGATTACAAGATACTACTCAAACGAGACATTGATCCAATGCTGTTTTAATGTTAAGCCAACGTCTGCGACGCTGGCCCAACATTGAGCCAACATTAGATAAATGTACGATGTTTGAGAGAAAGTCCTCCTGCCCAGCAAACGCAAGACATTTGTATGACATTTATGCAATGTCGGCCCAACGGCTTCGACGTTGGTCCAACATTGCATAAAGTCATACAAATGTTTTGTGTTTACTGGGTGACAATACAAAATAGGGGGTCAAGCTGTTTCCAAATCCCCCCAGTAATACAGTCAGTTTGTTTGCAAGTAGGCGACCAAGTAGGGGCAAAAGACAAGGGCTTTGAATTATTAACTCATAGATGTCGCTCAAGTATATATGAGCTTGCTGTGATTTGAGAACTTGCTCTTAATGAGGCTTTGGGTATGAAACGCATATTTAGTATTATTATGGAATAGGGCCTTGGCTTACCCACGGGCACTATTGCCTTCTGGGGGACCCTTGTCCTGCGAATTTTGACAGTTGACTACACCTTTAATCTGCTGACCGGAGCTGACGTGACGGTTCATGAGGCTTCAACAATTTAGCCAAGTATGATGGTCCATGGCCATGAATGACACGGTATGCCAACAGCAATAGTTTATACTGGATGCGCTGCTTGATAGGAAGCCAGTGCAGACTCACGAGTACTGGTTTAATGTGCTCTTGCTTCTTTGTCCTAGTAATGGGGCGGGGGCCCTAGGGTAGTGGTTAGCACCGCTGCCTTTCACGCCAGAGTTCGGGGTTCGGTTCCCGGTCTTGGCGGTTAAAGAAACAAAAAATGTTTCTACCCCATCCACGTGTGAAAGTCAGTATTATGGGGAGCCTCCGTGACCGAGAGGTAGCGTGCTCGGCCTCAGACCGCCAGGGCTCGAATTTCGAATCCTGTGTCTGGAGGACAGTGTCATCTCAATCATCTCACCATCCTCAGGAGGTTCTCCTGGCCCAGTTTAGCCTATATGTGCACAAAGGTGGCCTAAAGCCCGATTCATTTCATATCATTTGTCCTAGTAATGAGCCGAGCTGCCGCATTTTGAACACGCTGAAGCTTGGCTAACAAGTACTCTGAAATACCATACAGCAACGCATTCCCATTGTCTAGTCTCGATGTAATGAAAGCATGAACCAATATCTCAGTTGACTTGTTGTTCAGAAGGTGACGAATATTGCCGATTGAAAAGATGTGAAAATAACAAGACTAACAAATCTTCTGGACCTGTTGTTCCATGTCCATGACACTTTTCATATAAAGACCGATGTTACGCACCACAGGAGAAGAAGTGACAAGAGATGATCCTATTTTCAGGTGTGGCACTTGGAGGTTTGAGCGCATGCTGACAGAAGAAATTACAAGTACATCCGTTTTATCATCATTAAGCATCAGTTTATTGTTTTTCAACCACGTACGTATTTCAGCAATGCATGCTTCTATACGTTGAAATGTTCTTCTTGTGCTTTCGTTTGATAATCGACTAAACGACATGTACGCTTGTGTGTCGTCAGCATACAAGTGTAGTTCAACACCGTGTCGACGTGCAATCTCACCGAGAGGAGCAGTATATGAAGTAAATAAGAGAGAGCCCAACACCGACCCTTGTGGGACACCAAATTAAAGCCGCATCTCATCAGAAATTTCTCCATTCAGTTGGATTACTTGACAGCGATCGGTGAGATATGACTTAAATCAGCTCAGAGCAGGTCCCGTAATTCCATAACGTTTGTGAAGTCGATTTATCAGGATACTGTGATCTATGGTGTCGAATGCTGCGGAGCGATCCAGGAGCACCAACACCACTGCCTTCTTCTGATCGACGGCACACATAATGTCATTCGTAACTGAGATCAAAGCTGTCTCGGTGCTGTGGTGTGATCTATATGCAGACTGTTCGGTTCACGTAGGCTATTTTCTAATAAATGTTTCTTGAAACGTGATGCCACATTTTTTTCTGTAATTTTCGAAATAAATTAGAGATTTGAAACAGGTCGATAGTTTTTAGAATATTTTTGTCTAAGGTGGATTTCTTGATCAGTGGGCAAACAATTTTTTTTTTTTGAATTCCGCTGGAAAAATCCCGCTCTTCAATGACAGATTGACAATGTCACAAATAATCGGGGCCACTGCCTCAAGGTTCTCTTTGAGAAGATATGTTGGTATGGGGTCAAGCTGGCATGACTTAGTGGCAGATTGTTTTATCAGCTTGACAACCTCGTCGACTGCAGCTGGAGTAAATGATGACAATTCAGGTGGCGGTGTGATCCTTTCATCATTAACAATCTGCGCATCCTGGTTACTTTGGTCTAGCCTCAGTCTGATGGCTGCAATTTTGTCCACAAAATAGTTGCTAAACTTCTCAAGCATTTGTATGGGACTTGTGTAGTCGGGTAGCACTGAATCGCTTTTGGTGTGTGAAATAGAACCTATGGTTTGAAAAAAACGCTTTGTTGTAACATGACTGTTCTTCAATTTTGCTGGCATAATCACCCCCTGTATACCTGTCATGCAGATACTCTCTCTAACATGGTGTCATGCGTGATACTCTCTCTAACATGGTGTCCTGCTTTCTAATGAGCCATCAACAAGCGCATATGACGAACAGAAATTCACAGTTTTCGCATATTTACATATGCTAAAAGTGTTCAATTTTTTATTAGATATTATATGAATAGCTGTTGTACCACCTTGCAAACGCATGTACGAATTGAAATCGATTTGGTGCGTTCATAAGGTGAAATAGACGGCTGCTCACGAAATATCGGCATGAAAATTGACACCTTTGTTGATTTTATTTCAACATGGATAAACCTGCCGCGTCAAAAAATCGTCTGAGAATACATTATCACCCAATACATCAAATCGATATCCCACCTTCTCAAATATTATCCTCCAAATCTACGATATCCAGCAAAGTAATATCAGAAAGGGTCCTGCTTTCTAACCATTATTGTCCTGATTTCTAACATTACATTGAGCAAGTATGTCCTGCTTTCTAAGCGATCTGCTCAATACAACAATATCACGATATTAGTGTTGCAGTTAAGTATTGGCAATTTGAAAAAGATTGTAAATCATCATTACAAATATAATAATACTGCAACAACTGAAGCGCACACGTGGCGGCAACCAGTATTGTGTAAAATACATACAAATTAAACTAAATATCACCAGAGTGTAAACTAAACCGACTGGATCGTTGAGCACATGTTGTAGACCCACACGCAAGCGCATCATAACTAACATCCTAAGGATAATTGGTAAATAAAAAAATATTATGGATCATTGAAGCTAAACCACTTAGTCTACATGAACTTTCACGTTTGTTGTGTGTATCCTTGTAACCTTTCAATATCAGTCACGTCCTAACAGCATGCCTAACTACAGGGCTCGATTTTGAGGAGAGCATGGGTGCCATAGGCTCTCAAATTTACTGAAAGGCTCTCTGTTAGCTGCATGACTGTGCCTTTGTGGCTTGCTAGATTTTGCCAAAATGCTTCTATTTAACACAGGTCAATTTATTTCGAGCACTAAAATGAAATGATGGGGTCTGTAGATTTTCTAGGTGGGTGCCCTGCTGGCTCTCACCTTCAATCTTCCAAAATCGAGCACTGAACTAGGCATTATGCTTATGTTAAAACAATATGTGTGTAGGCTTATAGACTCCGGGTATAGACTACAACAGCCCCAAGCATATGCCTACCAATAGACATAGAGGGGAATGTACGCATATTCTGTGAGTGACGTCACTGTGTTTCACAGAATAGGCTGTTGAAGCAACCATATATTTATAATCAACATTACTGTTAAGAGAGGGGGGCTATTCAATCTCCAGGGCGGGGGGGGGGTGGATTATTTATCCGCGCATAATTTCAACTAGTCGTGGCTCGGTGGCACGCTGAAAATTTTAAATTTGATATTTGATCAGGCTTAGTCTAGTTCTTGAAATATGTTATTTATTTCATAAAGAGCCTGTAAGAGATTATTAAAAAATACCTCTTTGTGTACTCTGAGCCTGGTCTGAAGATACTTTCGTTCACAGCTTCGCATGATGTCCTCATTTATCCAAGGTGCCGCAACAATTCATCAAATCGTTTTTACGACGTTTTCACGGCGTTTATACTAGCGACGCTCGTGCCAACGCCTCCAGATGTAAGTAAGATGGTCGTGAGGGGAGGTATATCTATATATTGGGTGGCGGGAAATAGTAGAGTGAGCGTACAACGATTGATGAACCCTAAGAATGCTTATTCTATTGATTATAGTATAGATTTTATGGAGCCAGCACAAAAGTATGACTGATAACTGGTTCAAATATAAATCACACTTTTTTACAGTAGTGAATTAGCAACTACTTCTAGTCATACAATTAAACAATCATCAAATATAGCCTACCTATGCAACCTATACTAATAATCAAGTGACTCTTCGTTATACAGTCTGGTTATTACAGAAACCCATGTCATATAAAAGCATGTGATTGTCATTGTGCTGTGATTATTTACATAAAATATACCGGATAATTCAATGATGTTTGTGTAGAAAATTATTCATGTTGACCTAAGTAGACAAATAAGTTAATGATGTATATTCTTACTAGGTCTATCGATACGGGTTGTATGCAATGACCGGCGTTTATTTAAATCAGCATATACCCAACAAACACGATACATCGACCCAATGTTGTAACAAAGATGGTCCACCGTCTATAACGCTGACGCAACATTGGTTCAACATTGGGTCGATGTGTCGTGTTTGCTGGCACTGGTGCGTGTTTCTGGTCAAGGTCGGTATTCCAAAGGCAGTCCCATCAAACACGATACATTGATTCTATGTTGGTTCAATGTTGGGCCACCGTCTTCAATGCTGTCCGAACATTGAACCAGCATAGAATAAATGTATCATGTTTGCTTGGTGGTGATGTGCATGGACACAGCGCTGACGTGCACTTTTTTTCGTCACAAAACAGAAAAATAAAAAAAGGATATTTTTCGTAGAAATCAAACATATGTGGGAAGAGATAAACAAATTTCAAGCGGCTTGTGTCCTTGAAGACCAGCAACATAGCAGAGTTAAGGAATATAATTATAAGCCCAGTCATTGCAAATATCCACAACCGAGAATTGTAATACATGCCACTTAGTATTGTGGGGAGCCTCCGTGACGAGAGGTCGCGTGCTCAGCCTCAGACCTCCAGAGTTTGAATTTCGAATCCTGTGTCTGGTAGGCAGTGTCATCTCACTCATCTCACCATCCTCAGGAGGATTTCCTGGCCCAGTTTAGCCTGTATATGCACAAAAGTGGCCTAAAGCCCGATTCATTTCATTTGTAATACATGCCCATCCCGGGTGCCCCACGCACCTGACGATTGTGAGCACTCACTGTGTGTGGGAAACCAGAATACGAGACCGTCCCAAACGCATAACAACCCAGGAGCATCAGGTAGAATACTAGGCAAACCCGGAAATAATCAGGTAAAAGCTATTTTTTCTGCAATGATCACAAATGTAGTTAGAAAAATGGATGAATGGATCGATGGATGACTGAATAATGTGTGATCACGTGACAGAGGCGATGTGTGACTCAGTATGTGGCGATCAGTATGTGGTGTACATGTCATATAAGTAGGCCTACGTGTATCTACCAGAGGAGGAGTACGTACATAAAAAGTTTTTCTACCACCTCCCCAACACCTCTCTAAAGTGTTACTAGTTTTCTTGTTTTAATACATATATTTCTTTATTTGTATATTATAATGATTTTGTTGGTCTGCTGTGTCTTTACGTATTATTTTCATTTTTTGCGGGTTTTGTCTCAGTAAAATATGAATTATTACTACATAGGGCCCCAATAAATATTATTATTATTATGCATATTATGGAATACATTATGTAACTAAACATACATGTATAAATAATCCCATATTTTCCTATACCATTTTCACTAGATTAATGTATTATTAGGCCACTTATTGAATTGATATTACGCAATATAAATTATTTTTGTTTGCAGGCAGTCGCCTAAACATAATATTGCGTAATGCATGGTATTGACGGACCATTGGATAATACTTGTGTATAGATATATATAATTAAATCTCACAATTATTAAAAGAGTTTCTTATCTCCATAAAATGGTTGTTTTATTTATTTGGAAAGTGAATATAATTGTAGAGTATATATTTATATATATATGACCTATATTAGAGCAGACAAACATAAATTACGTGTGACAAAATAGAAAAGTTGATTAAATTGCATATATATGGCCCCAGTGTCATAGGAGTGCGAATATCGTGCCTTATTTAATGAGACCATATACTTTATTAAACATGTTTTCAATGGCAATACAAACATTTAGATGCATTTACTATAATTCCGTTATATGTCTGATGCACGTTAACATATGTAGTAACATCAAAATCCAGACATCTGATACAAACCTTCTGATTGGCTTAGGTCACAACATTAGCCGATCAAATACATTTTAAACTTTTTTCAGGATATCAGAATTCTGGAATAAGTTGAGCCAGATCTAAGGCATGTGATTGGTGGATATGTTAAAGGTGATCTATCACCCCTTATATGGTATGAATAATTATGTCCTTATATCAGGGGATTGGCTATCATGTGACCCTCTCAGAAGGTTACATCATAGCCAATCACCCCATATAAGGAAACACTTGTGCCCCATATTGTGGCAACTTTGATTTATTTGTCACACAATTATTCATACTATATAAGGGGTGATAAATCACCTTTACCATGTCAAGTAAAAGCACTGGCTTATACCTCCTTTATCATGTTTATAATCTGCATGGATACACACGAGACGTTGGCCCTATGTTCGGGTGATGTTGGACCATCATCTTTGTCATTAACGCTTACACCACTAGGCGCGGCTATAGTAGTTTTTAATCCGTTTTATTACCTGATTAAATCACTGTTATTGGGAACGAAATGAGTGTGTCAAGATTTGCAAATGTTTGGTTTCAAAATAAACAAATATCAGTAATTTTCACTCATATGGAGCTGTGAGTTGCGATAGCAATACACGACTTCATGGGAGAGGAAATTTAAATTACTTAATTTAGCGTTACAAACTCGTTTTACTATTCCACCATTATGTGAAAATGGTCTCGTTAACTTTATTTTCTTAATGATGACAAAGTACTAGATAGCCTACACAGATAAGTGAAAACGTGCAAATGACAAATCAAGCAAAATACCAAATCCAGCTGATGATTAACACACGTGAATGTAATAAAATATAATTTTACTTTCTTCAGTAATCTATGGTTATGTGTTGTATAGGACACAGCTAAATTAGAAATGTATATATATGATTTATCTTGTGGTCCTAGAGTGAAACAATATAATTATGTGCTAATAAAATAAGATTTTTTATTTTCACTTATATTATATATTATTAATAATATTAGGTAGAGCTGTTTTTATTAACTTTTCACATATATACCATAGTATTATCATTGCATTATATATTTTATGAGGGTTGTAAAATGTTAAAGGAGTTGACGTTTCCTGTTCCAAAAGCATTCAGACTCATCCCCTGTGACATTGACGTATCGATTCCTTGAACATTAAATACATGTAGGCCAGTATACCACGATATTAGCGTAGATTACTCCATGCTGGTTATGGTGATCCACCGACGCTGGGCCAGCATTGAACCAATAAGGATCAAATGTCGTGTTTGCTGCGATGCCGGTTTCTCCTAAGCATGAATCACCACCATATCAGCACCGGCTAAGTAAGCACGATATATGTCCTGATGCCGATCTAATGTTTGCCCAGCATTAGATCACCATCGGTCCTCTGGGGTTAATATATAGCTGCCCATGACACACAAAACTGTTACCCAATGCTGGTTCACTGCTGGTCCAACGTCGTGGACGGTTGTCAAACATTGAACTGACATGTGGTCAACATCTCGCGTTTGTTAGTTTACCTGTTACATGTATCTGGTTAACCTTTAAGACATGAATATCCCTTTGTGCCAAAAAATAATGATATCCTCGAATTTTAACATAGTCATCTTCACTCTTTTCTTTTATTTGCTATGCTTGTATAAAAACATAAAAGACAATGGGTCGATTAAAAAGCCTCGTGGGACCATAGCAGCAAACATAGGAGTCCAACTCTAGGATTAAAATTAAGTCAGACTACAAACCTATACTATTCACACTAAGCAAACCCATACTAGTCACTGTATACAAGCCCATACTAGTCACTATACAAGCCCATACTAGTCACTATACAAGCCCATACTAGTCACACTATACAAACTCATACTAGTCACACTATACAAACCCATACTAGACACACTATACAAACCCATACTAGTCACACAATGAAAATCCATACTAGTCACACTATACAAACCCATAATAATCACACTATAAAAACTCATACTAGTCACACTATGAAAATCCATACTAATCACACTATACAAACCCTTACTAGTCACACTAAACAAACCCATACTAGTCACACTATACAAACCCTTACTAATCACACCATATAAACACATACTAGACACACTATACAAACCCATACTAGTCGCACTATACAAACCCATACTAGTCACACTATGCAAACCCATACTTGTCACACTATACAAACCCATACTAGTCACTATACAAGCCCATACTAGTCACACTATACAAATCCATACTAGTCACACTATACAAACCCATACTAGTCGCACTATGAAAATCCATACTTGTCACACTATGCAAACCCATAATACTCACACGATAAAAACCCATAATAATCACACAATACAAACCCATGCTAGTCACACTATACAAACCCATACTAGTTACACTATACAAACCCATACTAGTCACACTATACAAACCTATACTAGTCACACTATACAAACCCATACTAGTCACACTATACAAACCCATACTAGTCACATTATACAAACCCATAAAAATCACATAAACCCATACTAATCACACCAAATAAACACATACTAGTTACACTATACAAACCCATACTAGTCATACTATACAAACCCATACTAGTCACACTATGCAAGCTCATACTATTCATATCATACAAACCCATACTAATCACACCACATAAACCCATACTAGTCACACTATACAAACCAATACTAATCACACTATACAAACCCATACTAGTCACACCATACAAACCCATAATAATCACACAATACAAACCCATACTAATCACACTATGCAAACCCATACTAATCACACTATACAAACCCATACTAGTCACACCATACAAACCCATACTAGTCACACCATACAAATTTATACTAATCACACTATGCAAACCCATACTACTAGTAGTCACACTATGCAAACTCATACTAGTCACACTATACAAACCCAGACTAGTCACACTAAAGAAACCCATACTATTCATACCAAACAAACTCATACTAATCACACTATACAAGCCCATACTAGTCACACTATGCAAGCCCATACTAGTCACACTATACAAACCCATACTAATCACACCATATAAACACATACTAGTCACACTATACAAACCCATACTAGTCGCACTATACAAACCCATACTAGTCACACTATGCAAACCCATACTTGTCACACTATACAAACCCATACTAGTCACTATACAAGCCCATCCTAGTCACACTATACAAACCCATACTAGTCACACTATACAAACCCATACTAGTCGCACTATGAAAATCCATACTAGTCACACTATGCCAACCCATAATACTCACACTATAAAACCCCATAATAATCACACAATACAAACCCATACTAGTCACACTATACAAACCCATACTAGTCACACTATACAAACCCATACTAGTCACACTATACAAACCTATACTAGTCACACTATACAAACCCATACTAGTCACACTATACAAACCCATACTAGTCACATTATACAAACCCATAAAAATCACACAATACAAATCCATACTAATCACACTATGCAAACCCATACTAATCACACTATACAAACCCTTACTAGTCACACTATACAAACCCATACTAGTCACACCATGCAAGCCCATACTAGTCACACTATGCAAACCCATACTAGTCACACTATTCAAACCCTAATTATTATCAATTATTATTATCACGTACAATTTGTCTATCAGCCCCAGTGTGCATAGACAATGTGTACACGAGACCAGGGCTGCTAGCATCGTGTACGCGAGCTGCTAGACTTGATCAAGTTGTGCCAGCCTGTGTTCGAATCCCGGCTGGGTCAGATGTTTGTCATTGGGGTTGTGCAGATACAGTGATCCAAGCTGTTCAAAGGCCCGGAGGAGTGTATAGTGCTGTCTATGGTACCGTGCACTATAAATAACCCTTGAAGTCATTTGATAAGAGTAGGGCACAGTCCTGACTTCGGGCTTCCTTCTGTCGCGATATTGGCATGATTGTGCAGAGAGCCATGTTAATCAATATTCACTCACTGTTCAAATTGTTGTGTGAGTGAAGCATAGGCCTAGCGCTGTTGTAGACTACAGACTACACGTAGCTCACTAGCTGAACTTCCTAACGATGTTTGAATTGATGATGATTGTATGTTTGACGATGTCCATTATTCTATTCTCAGGTTGAGATTACTTTACTACTATACCAGATACCAAATTGATTTCCTGACACGAGTAGAGGACATGAGGCATGGGACAATATACGAGCCCAAACTAGTCACACTATACGAACCCATACTCATGATACTAGAAATTGATTTATGATCACCGCGCACGCTCGCAGACCGAGGCCTTGCTGAATCAGTGTAAAAACCATCTATTGGAGTGGGGACTTTCAAGAAAGATTTTTTCTGTTTGACCCAAGTTTGACCTCTGGCATGAGTGCTGCTTTAATGCAGGGCCACTGTCTACGACGCCGGCCCTGCATTAAGCAGCACATGTCTGGTGGCCAGAATTTCACAGGAAGTATCACAGACAGCTCCCACCACATCTCACCTGACACGAGACGTTACATGCGGCAGGGTTGGATTAATGTTGAGCCAATGCCGCAGACAGTGGGCCAACATTAGGTTGGCATTTGGTTGAAAAATTAATGAATATTCAATATCTAAATCATCCTCCCTACCCCAAGGTGGATGATAACACTGATTCAGCGAGGCTCGGTCTCCGACCTCGAGAGCAGCGAGTCTGGCTGTCAGGAAGATGCATCACGTATATATAATAAATTGTACAGTAACTTTCCTTTTTTAATTGTAGGCTAATGACCATACATGTTGAACTCAATAATGAATCACACGCGTACATGGCAAATCGATTAGCAAAAAATGTAATTCGCAGTGTGTTGCTGGCAGAATATTATCTTCTCGGGGTTGAAAAGGCGTATCTGCCACTACAAGGAAATATTATATCACAGAGAGTACCATCTTGCAAATGGTAACAATACAAGGGTAAGGTGGATTTGAATGGAATAGATGTTGATAACACCTGATTCGCTTACACTGCTCTTTAATTGATATAGGGCCCAGGCTTTTCACATCATGTCACTTCAGCAGCATCATCTGGTTCTAGATTTTAGCGATCGATTTATAAAGTGGCAAATAACCTGATTTCGAGCATTGTTATATGAGAACGCATAACAGACGGAAAATGTGATAATAAAACACCGATTTACGTGGCTCAATTCTCACCCGGTATGATCTTTTACTTCCCCGTAAAGGCCCAGTCGTTTTGTTTCCACAGCCAGTTGTGTAAAAACGACACTCGCGCTGCTTACCAAAAAACTTGGTAGCCATGAAATTGAGACGAATATTTCAAGTGCCTACGAAAACTAGGCCATTTTCAGCAGGCGTAAACTGTTGATGGTATTATAAAATATTACATTTAAAAATGGAGGTCACTGTGCCAGAGCCTTGCGATGTCATCAGGGTAAGAAATTCTATACTTTGATCAGTAACCTGACTAACCCATGTGTGACACTTGTTTCTCAGTATAGACGTCCGGCCAAATAGATTAAAAAACTTTTGATGGCATTTCTTGTTACAAACAGATACCCATGTTTTATTAGTTATATAGATATCATAATTTTCATGTGAAGGTGGCATCAAAAACATTCTACCTTTTAAGGTCATTTCAAGATCAAACGAAGTCATATAATAAGTTAAACTGTCGATTTGTTTTATTTTCGTACACAACAGGAAAAAGGACCAAGTTACCTCCAAATGAATAAAGATTATTTAAGTGTTAAAATGTCGGGTTTTTTCACCCCGTAACAGACAAACCATAAGGGAAATGTAAATAATTATCAATTACAGTAGGCTAATATATATGTTTAATCATTCATTCAGCATAGACCATTGGTCTGTGTACTACATAAGTATGAAAGTATACAATAAGTATGATGCGTGCAAGCGAGGGTGAGCAGTACAAATATATAATTATGCTAAACATTTTCTCTTTGCAATCCAATATGTACAAAAGCAGCAAGTTTCATGACTACTGCATTACGCTGGGATGACATTAACTCAACAAATTTGTGCATTGATGGTCTTTCCAATAGTACCGTGCAATAAATTTTATTCTTAAATCTTGGTGCTTAGTGCATTGGAGAAGAAAATGATATTCGTCTCCTAAAACTTCTCATGTGCTACATAAACGCTCATTATAAGGTTTAGGTTGAAACCATTTACCACGTACAACGGGTAGATTGTGATTTTTTGTGACATATTTTAAAAACGAATATCGGTTGCTAGGCTTAGCTATACTATTTATGAATTGACTATAAAACTCAACTCAAATAAATGGTTGACAACTGATGTCAACTAATCAACGTCATTTCAGGGCCATACGCATTTTCAAAATTACAATGTCATTTTTTTCAATTTCGAAACAACGGTATAAGATTTAATTTCTGTTAACTTCTTAAGGTTATTGCAGTGTCACACAAGGTCATTTTCAAGTTACGCAAATGTCCATTTTTTTAACTTTCGCACCCGTTGTAGAATAATAATAATATTCAACTGACCCCACCTACGCACGCCTCCACCATATCATCACAGGGAAGTCCAAATGCATTGGAACGATCATACGCGTTGCACTTTACAAACAGAAGTGCTTCTCGCACTCATGCTGTTGGCTTTCACTACGAGACGTTTGGTGAGATCAGCCCATCTCGCACTCTTTCCAAAACGCTTCACTACTCACTTCTATTTTTCCGCTTTAAATAGATAACAGTAGGAGAAAATACATACTGCATCGTTGGGTCCGGCGAGATGGGCTGATCTCAGCACTCGTCACTACCTCAATCACTCGTCTAAAGGCATAAAACATATAGTCGGGTTGCCAAATGGTCAATTGTTACTTCACCTTGCATTTTGGAAACCCCAAAGTGTTTTTGCTGTTTTGATATGCTGAGATGGTCTACTTTAAGAATCCACTTGTCGCAATTTGCGGTAGGTTGAGTATTCTGCATAATTTAACAAAATCCAAAATGGCCGTCGATTACTATTATCAATTCATAGTTCTGTTACTATTTGTGATAAAGTAACATATAATACCTCATTGTCGTGTATAAATACCTGATAAATCGATGGTTGTCATTAATAATGTAGTTCAAGGTCAAGTTCACATCGAAAGGCCAAGGTCAACTGGTTTCAAGAGGCAAGGTCACTAAGAAAGCTGTTTGCATACCAATTCAATCCAACATTAAGTCACAGGATGCTAAAACCAAGTAATATTGGGCTATGCTATCAAATTATATCACCTTATTGGGTTCTATGCTGCAAGAGCTACAAAGTTGTGGCTATATAGTAAGCTATGACGAAGTTTTGTCAAATTTAAGCAATGCTCAGCACTCTTCCTCCAAGAGAAACAGCTCTTCTCCCAGGATCCTCCAGTTGTGAATGGTTTGATTTTAGCCTGGTTTGATAACTTTGTTTTTGTTAGTCAGGGCCCATTTTCGAAATTTCTAACTTAGTAAGGCATTTTTTAGCAGAATAGGGCATGCAGTTGTTCTTACACAATTTGGAAACGCTGATTCCAAATCTGCCCCATGCCAAGCCATATTTTGTGTTTTTCCTACTCAAAATCAAAAAACAAAATGGCCGCCAAATTTAGTGAAAATGTCACAACTTTACATCACGGCTTGGCTTACAATGAACACAAAACATCATTTGGGTGTATTCAAACCCGCCTGAGCAACATACTTAAAGTCCCCTGAATTTCACCTTGTGCGTTTACCGCTAGAGGACAAAATCCAAAATGGCCGCCACTGCAAGGCAATGTGCTATTACTTTGCTTCAAAATAACGTAGAGATGTGTTTTTGGTGTCTCCATATAGGTTTCTCACACCCCGGAAACCAATTCAGGGCCGTGATAACATCTATTATCAATATTTCACAAAGTTATGGGGGGGGGGGACAAATGTTGCGCCAGGAAAACGACACATCGTAGGCCAGTGTAATAATAATGATTTATTTAATAAAGTCATTATTTCACATTTAGAAGTCGAAGGAAACAAACGTAATATCCGGCATGTTGTAAAAATGTTTAGACTATTGACAAAAAATATTTTATAATTGTTGATCACTGTCCGGTACTAGATAACCTGTCGCTCACCATATATCCGTTCTAGGCCTATTAGTATGTGGCCTATGTGATATCCACCTGCATCGTCTTTTTACAGTACCGTGAGGAAGAAAACAATAATTTAAATGTACGTTGGCCACGGGTGGCACCCTCCTGCCCAAGCCCTGTACTAGGGTTAAGCAAAATATGAAGTTAATCCATCAAGATGGTCTGCATAACCATGCCAATAATGACACACATACATGTTCCGTTCCTATTGAGACGTCGACGAAGTCGTTCAAATTTAGCAGTTTATGATTGTAGTAACTAGGTATATTGTGCTAGCTGGTTAAAACGTACACATCCATAAAAATTATGCTTCTCAATCGGATTGACAATTTACATAATCATGATAATAGTATCATCTTAATTGTTATATTTTTGATAAGAATATATACCGTACAAAAGTCTGGTAATGCGCTAATAACACAGTTTTCAGACATAATTGAACGAATAAAGTCCCAACCATCGGCTCAGAGATACACACACAACCGTAATGTACGCTACACATATTTCTACTCCCCTAACTTGAATGAGATAGATGATATCACTATGAATAACTATGATAAAATACAGTTACACGATATCAGAAATCTGTAATTTGGTGCAGAAGTTGACTTATATATGTTTTGGGCATATAAGATTGATGGTTGAGGACACGCTAGGGTAATGTTGAAAATACTGACGATGAATTTATTTTATAACTATAGTATGAACATGCACCATCTTCAGAAGATGTTAGTAACTAACTTAGTCTTGGCAACTAAATGCTATGGAGTGTCATGAACAAGTCACCAAAGATTATCGGGTACACTATCGCAACAAGATATGATGCAGAATATGTGGTGATTGGGGCAATAATACCGTTCGTGACACGATCAGGATGTTTTTATGAAGATTAACATAAAATAGAGAAACTTTCTAGATATGGTCGTGATATGGTAGAATGTATGTGGAATCAGTAGGCTCTGCTCATACATGCTTCTAATCAGATATAAGCTCTCACTCTCACATAATATACAATAACCCAACAGGTCAGTTGTGTCTTGAAGTGTTATGGGAGCGACCACTCTATTTTGCAAGAGGAGGTATCAATGTTAAGGACAATAAATCTTACCATATATAAAGTGATGAAATCATATGATGGACGTGAAAATATTTAGGTCCCTAATAACTATATGTCCCCTCCAGACATAGTTTAATAATCGGCAACTAAATGCTATAGAGTGTCATAAACAAGTCAGAAAAAGGTTATTGGGTACACTATTGCAACAAGATATGATGCAAAATATGTGGTAATTGGGCCAGTAATACCGTTCGTAGCACGATCAGGATGTTTTTATGAAGATTAACATAAAATACAGAAACTTTCTAGATATGGTCCTGATATGATTCATACAGATTATTTATTACTTATCTATTAATTCTTTTGTATAAACATTGATAACCTAATAATCTATACAAGACACATGTATCCTACATCAAAAACATTTCCATGCACACTGCGATGTTATCTCAGATGAATATATAACAGATGAAGTACAGAATCAGGGAGGAGGGCAATACAGTTTCAGTTCAATGTTCAAATTCACCACTTTGGTAAAGAACAATGCCATTCAACTATTCAATGAACACTGGTATTAAAGTGTGAAAAATACTGAGGTACATAATGGGACGTTAAATGTTATTACGGCAATAAAACTGTCAGATACTGACAATGTGGTAGTCGTAGGAACTGATGTAAACTTGCTCATTCTGCTTTCGAAACGTTCTCATCATAGCAATGCCTAGCTGTGTAAACCTAGAACTGGTGATATTTATCGGACCACTCAACCGTCTCAATGGCTTCCACAACACCAGCACATCAATTCTAAAAGAAAGACATTTAAAGTAATTCATAAACACCCAGAACTAGAACTTAAGCCAATTGGAGTATTTCAATGTAGGCTATCCTCTTCGTCAATAACCCCTGCCACAAAAAGTGGATAGTGTTGCCGTTGTAGTTTAGGCCCGTTTAGCAATAAATACAGATCTGGCCAGATAACAATATTATAAACATCTATGAGATTGTGGTTGGAGCTTCATTTAATGGACAAATGCAACTAGTTCTCGTGTAAAGGCTTCCTGCTCAATCTGAAGAGCTATCACATTTAGTTTGATTAAGTGTGAATTAGGACCACGAGAAAGTAGCCAATGGCGTCCTATCAAGGAGTCGCTACATCAATTCCGAAGCTGCACTAATATATGATCAATATATTGATGAGGGTGAGGATTCTAGCATTACCATTATGCAAGATAATGGCATTCATGCAAATCTGAGATATACACAGCAAGCCTCTGTAGCTACAGTGATGAAAGTAACACATGCTACTTTTGTGCAATTTCCTCATAGTAAAAAATGAATCGGGCTTTAGGCCACCTTTGTGCACATATAGGCTAAACTGGGCCAGGAGAACCTCCTGAGGATGGTAAGATGATTGAGATGACACTGTCCTCCAGACGCAGGATTCGAAATTCGAGCCCTGGCGGTCTGAGGCCGAGCACGCTACCTCTCGGTCACGGAGGCTCCCCACAATACTAACTTTCACACGTGGATGGGGAAGAAACAATTTTGTTTCTTTCAAACCGCCGAGACCGGGAACCGAACCCCGGACTCTGGCGTGAAAGGCAGCGGTGCTAACCACTACCCCAGGGCCCCCGCCCATTTCCTCATAGTTAATGTGTTGTTTTCAAATAATCATATTTTTTGCATTCCCCGTAACTACATGTAACATGGAAGTTGAGTTTTTTGATAGTGTGTGATTTTTTTCTATCAGAAAACTATATAAGCGCCAAAAATAACTTCCTTTAGAAAAACGGTTATAGTACTTGCTGTATAATTGGCGGCCATGTTGGATTTTTCACTTAAACTACATCTAATATAAAAGTTAGAGGTTATTACTGTATTGTACTAGATTTATTGGTATTAAAAACCTATATTTAATCACCAAAAACAACTTTCTATGACTTTTAGAAAAACGTTATGGTACTTTCTGTATTATTGGCGGCCATCTTGGATTTTTTGCGTGATAATTGACCAGGTCTTAGAAGATGAAATTCCTCAAATCAAAAATGTTATTTTGAACACGAAAGTCAAGTTTGTGTGTCCGCTGTGCACCCAGACATGATGTATAATCATGATAATTGAGACTTTATCTGTTATTTTGGCGGCCATTTTGTTTCGCAATTTTGAAAGGGAAAAACTAAAAATAGAGCTTGGCATGGGGCAGATTTGGAATCAGCATATCCGAATTGTGTGAAAACAACTGCATGACAAATTCTACTTAGAAATTCCTTACAAACTTTAAAAATGCCTCTTTTTGAAAAATGGACTATATGTGGTGTTCACGCCAAATGGGCGGCGTGACACCCACTCGAATTTATGGAGAATTCTGACATTGTCAGTTCCTGCAGTGATGTTAACACCTCATATTTGTGTGCACGTGGCCATATTCCAACTACTGACATGGGGTATGATGAAGACCCACACTAACTCGAAGACACATAGGGGCCTACTAGTATAGTAGAGAGTAGCTTCCTGACCAAAATTGCTGGTGACGTGACTGTACCTCGTCTGCCCAAACAATTAGGCTGCAAAGGTCTGGCTGGTCTGGTTCTCAGAGCTATGATTGGTGATCTGCATCTAGATGACACTACAAAGTTCGAAGAGACCATGACCTCTACCTTATAGAGGGTAAGTGAGTCATCAACGTGAGGGTTGTGGATAGATGGCTTTATCAAGCCAGTCACCATCGTTCACCAGTATCTTGAAGTTGAGCGAGAGGGAGACCGCATCACTACTACCTCAGAGATATGTTACCATATTTTTTCATTGCTGTAATTATGCCAGGTAGGTCTTATATACTAGCTATCTATCTACATGAGATGAGACAGCTAGCTGAAGAAGGGATAAAGGCAGACTTCCCAAAGGCAGACATATATGTAAAATTGTTGTTGATGTTTTTATGGCAATGTATATGTGTTATGAATCCCAGAGGGAAGGGCCTGCAACAAAAAATGATCTTGAGCCTTTCATTGTTCTTTTTATTCGGGAAACATACAGTTTGTTGGTATCAGAAGATCGGAGCTGTTTTTGATGGACAAGTGGAACAAGCGACTGCAAAGAGGTAAAATTAAAACAGGTAAAAAGCCTGCAGATTTCATAGGGTATGTATGGCTCGGCATGATTATGAGTATTGCCATTTTATTTGTGTCATAGACGCAAAGTCCCTATGTATAGGCTTTTATGCTCAGACTTGTCGTCCACAGTGACAGAATGCGTACCATATAATCAGAAACATTCTCACAATGGCACGCAATGACACGCAATGGCAAGCATTGTCACTCAATAGTTGAGCATAGTTAGGGCCTAGTTTGCGCACTCTTCACGAGAGTTGCACGAAAAAAAGTGCGTGACACCGCTCCAAATATGCCACCCTGACACTTGCCCGCAAAACGGTTTACGCAACGTCCCGCAATTTTGCGTGCCAATGATGGAATTACTCGTGCCAGTGCAAAAAGTGTGCGTGGTGTTGTGTGGTATGTGTTAAAATGCGTGCGAAGATTTTCAAAATGTTTAAAAATTCTTTGCGCAGTGTCACTCATTTTTCCCCGTGGCACCTTCGTGATTAGTGGGCAAACTAGACGCAAACTATATACTCAACTATTGCGTGACAATGCTAGCCATTGCGTGTCATTTCGTACCACCGCTTTCTATCACTGTGTATGACAAGTCTCCGCAAAGGTTACGCATACGTTACGCATAGGTTGCGCATGTTTTGGTATGATTACGGAAATTGGGGGGTAAATTTTGGGAGGGATGAGTAGAGAGGGTCCCATATATATGTTTCAAAAGGGTTATATTCTGGGAGGGTCACATTGTACAAAAGGGGGTATATTCCGGGGAGCCCACCATTAAATGGGAATATTTAAATCGTGCTATGTACCACGCCCCAGGGATAGTAAACTGTAGCTGATGGTGGTATTGGCTGGGACTGTGCTTTAAAGGTTTATTATTTCAAAGTCATATCAAAGTCAAACATTAGACGGATTTATATATTTAGCAGACCCTAATGTATTTTTCTCATTGCTTAGTCATTTGTGATTTGCTATATTTGACTTCGTGACGGCAGCAACAGTCTTATAAGTTTTGATGCTGTATGTCTCTTTAATATCAAGCGATGAATTGGCTCTCAACGTAACGTACTCCACCTCACTATTACTTCTGTCTACGAGCATCATTGCTCCTACTCTTATCATCAGAAGAAAAATGTTTTTTTTTAAATTCCATGTTTTTTTAATTTCATGTTAGGTTCCAATATATCTCGACGACATAGGCCTATTAACATAGGCCTAGAAATTATTATTTATTAATTAAATTTATATTAAAATATATTACTTGAAGTTTCGATTTTATTTTAAATAAAATTTTAGTAATGCATCGATTTGTATTCTAAATTAAAATTTTAATATTAGTTTATATAAGTTTCTTACTCACTGACCTGTTGTTAATGTTTTGTTTCGTATTGCATAATATAGCAAGATGAAAATAATGACATAAGTCAAAATAATATTTTGACATAGCTCATGTTTGTTTGGGTCATCATTTTATAGGCCTATCGCACCTTTATTTTTATTCGTAGGTTTTCTAGCCTCCATAAGCGAATGCAAAATCAACATATAAGTTAATGACAGTAATGTCATAATATGACGTAATTGTGAAGAGTCACTCCTCCTCCAAACAGCTCATATCTCATATCTCTGATCCTAGCCGATACATAGTATTATGATGACTGACTACACGATTGTATAATTAACATGTTATAGAATACATGCGGGTTGCTAGAACATTTTTAAGGCAGATATAATTAATTTTTACCTTCATTTTTGTCTGGACCATTATCTGCTAATACGCCAGATGATATTTTAAGCGAAAGTACTAAATTTGAGTGATATATATATATATATATATATATATATATGGACGATTCCCACGAAAGGGATGCATTTGGACCTTATTTTCAAAAAGTTCATTTTCTCAATATTCAAAATAAACAAAATTTTTATTACGCATTCTGAAGCGCCTCAACTGCACATAATCAATAGCCAACACTTCTTTTGCTTTTGTAAATTTGAATTGTTTTAATTTCTATTTTTTGAATATGTGAAACTCGTGTGACCCTACGAATACAGCTTGTGTTATGATATCTGAGTAAATTAATATTGCACAATATAAATATTGTACACATTATATCTATGACATGAGCTGTTCTTCCATTTGTTTGCTGAACCGAATTCATTGTGGAGCATGTCACAAAATAATGTTGCTAATAGCAAAATAGGTGCAATAATTTAAATTGCCTTTTTGTAACCATACGAATGCGCTTTCATGTTCTATAAAACGAATACTACTACAGATTACCACAATGTCTTTTCTCTGAATACACTTGTGATACCAAAGTATAATATGGGCAAGGAAAATTATACATTTTTTTTTAATTTCTTCCATTGAACACTACGTGGTATAGAAATATGTGTAACCCTAATAAATAAATGGCAGCTGTGTAATTCCATGAAAGCACAAGGGGTTTGTGTAGGTGTGGAGAATATAGGAATAAATTGATTATTTATGATGCATTATCATGTCCTGACATGGCAATTTGTGGACGATCCAGTTTATAATATTATTATGTAATAGAAGAGCCACCAGAGACTGATGATATTGTCATTCGTAGGGCTACACAAATGTTAGGTACTCGTAGGGTTACTATCTAAAAGAGAAAACGTTAAATGATCAAAATATATATATTGTTCTCATTGCAAATCAGGCCAAGAATAACACTAACATCATGGCGAGCACTTATGAGGTGTAAAACTCAACAAGCTAATAAATATTTTTAGCAAAAAAATAAAATACATGTTTTTAAAACGTTTGAAAATTATTATAACTCACCAATGCAACTGAAATGAAATGAATCAGGCTTTAGGCCACTTTTGTGCACATATAGGCTAAACTGGGCCAGGAGAATCTCCTGAGGATGGTGAGATGAATTAGATGACACTGTCCTCCAGACACAAGATAAGATTCGAAATTCGAGCCCTGGCGGTCTGAGGCCGAGCACCCTACATCTCGGTCACGGAGGCTCCCCCATACTGAGTTTTACACGTGGATGAGGAAGAAACATTTTTGATTCTTTTAAACCGCCGAGACCGGGAGCCGAACCCCGAACTCTAGCGTGAAAGGCAGCGGTGCTAGCCACTACCCTAGGGCCCCCGCCCTCACCAATGCAAAGTCAAATTTACTGTTAATATACTTTGTTAAACATCATATTGAACAGTATATCTAACCTGTATTATTTTGTGCATTACAAATATTTGAAATATTAATTTTGGCATATCTAGCATCTAAAAAAGGTCACCCCTGTGTGTATTCGTAAGGTTACCAATATCACAAATAGCTTCTATGTTGTAAAACACAATATGAGTTTAATTGGCATTGAGAGACCTTTCTCTAAAAATAAGATATTTTTCAAAAACATTATATACAAGCAAGCAAAAACAAGTGGTATTTTAAAACGTGTGTGATACAATAGCGCCATAATGTCTGCCACTGTCTGACTTCACCAGTTGGAAATACATAAAATTATTTGACAAATTAGATGTTTTGTTTAATGATCTATGTGAAGTCGATTACAGTGTGGTAAATGTATTGGATATTGAGCAGTATCATACGGGAGAACACACTAATGTTTATATAATATAATGAGCCGTCAATATTGCAGTATTATGATGATTTTTCATAGGACACCTAGATAGAGTAACCCTACAAAGTACAGCGCAACCCTACAAACAAAGCTGTTATAAGCAATGAATCGACGTAGAGCAACCAATTTTACACTTTTTTGTTCATTGTAGCTCTGTCTGTCAAATACCTTTCACAAGTGAATGATACGTGTATATGTATGTATATTTTTTAGGTTGACTCTTAATTTAGTGAAAAACTATAAATAAATTATTCTCGTGATCCTTGTGCACCTTGTTGCTAAAAACACTTTATTCCTAGTTATCGATACAAATCGTTCATAACACAACAATTATTTAAATTATTAACCTTACTAAATTTTTAACCCTACGAATATACTTTTAAACCTATGAGAAACACTTTGAGATAAACAAATGATATGAAATTACGATTTTAGGCAAGATGTTCCATTTACATTTTATTATTCAATTGCTATTTCCACTCTTAGCCTTGAATTGAAAGAAATATTATGTATGACATGTCTTTTTTGTATAATTTCTGAATATTAATTAATTGTAGTAGAGTTAAAGTTGGCTACAAATAATTATGTGCAATATCAAATTTTCGCAACTGGTATTAAACTGTTCTAAACATCACCACCTAATTGGTACCACTTGAACTGCTGTACTCTTTGCGACCAGAGATTTAATTTCATTATGACATTTACATATTACATATATGTATTTGTAGGGTTACTCTGGTGTTTAATAATGAGCATGTACCCCATTCATGTTGCAACTATTATATATTCTGGTAAACGCAATGACCTCGACCTCCTTTGTTTTCACCGAGCTGGCTAATACAATGAAGTATGGGGGAGGGATATTATATAACCTTGTTTTCACCGAGTGACGTCACTGCGTTTCACAGGATGAAGTATGGGGGAGGGTGTGTTATATAACCTTGTTTTCACCGAGTGACGTCACTGCGTTTCACAGGATGAAGTATGGGGGAGGGTGTGTTATATAACCTTGTTTTCACCGAGTGACGTCACTGCGTTTCACAGGATGAAGAGCTCGCACATATTTTTTCAGAATATTCCACTTGTCCGCAATATAAACTAAAGAATTCAGTCGTTTTTTTTTGGGTAGGGGGATATGATATACATTGCAAAATCCCCATTCCATTTAAATACAAATGTTTATGCACCCATTACATATTATCACGTGAAACACCAACCCCCCCCCCCCCCCCTCCCCCAGTCATGGTCTGGTGCTATATCCAATAATACCATATTTATCCAAATGTATGATAAATAACAGCCTCGTGTGGTTCACACGAGGGTAATGTGTGCAGTTACTGGTTTAATCGCATGGACTGCATAATTAATTTTTTTATCAGATAAATAAGACAGCTAGATGCAGCAGCGCATCACATTAGACACAAGGCGGAACACACAGCTACGCATGACTATTAGGACAGGAGACATGAATAACAAAACAGTCATCTCACAAACTGATCGTTTACAAAGTGAGTACTTTACTTTGGACAGAGCTATTTGAATGTTATGTTTTATTTACCATGTTCGCAGCTTTCAGGGTCGTTATTATAATTATGTTATAAGAGTACGTTTCGCTTGGCTATATTTGGACTGTGTCATATGTTGTGTAACTCGATAATTGCAACAATATATAACCACGCACGAGCGTGTAATTAACATTTCCTACCAAGGTCAAACTCTTAACGGGACATCCAAATCAATTTTATTTGGAATATCAACCTTTTTTTCAGAGAAATTTCTAAATGGTATTACTATGTTTTTTTGTAAATTCACATTTCCCATTCTATATAGGCCGAGTGTACTTAACTCTCTAACCGCCAAATTATTTACTTGGAATTTCTACTCACTTGAAGTTCTGTCTCGCTGACGCTATCCAGAACTTCAAGTGAGTGAAAATTATTCAGATTTGACAAGATGGATGTTAACTGTTTTCCAATCTTGGTGATTAATGTCACGTACATCAAAGCATATTAGAATATAATGTGCTTAAACATAGTTTCGGATGCCTTGTAACCAAATCTTTCGTAATATAGAGTCCACTTTTCTAGATTTCCATAAAAAAATTAGTTTTATTATACTATAATTCAGATTCATAAAAACGCTTCCAGTTGTGTGCTGGCGGTAACCATTTTGTATTTGAAGGTCAAATATAGGTCATTTTGATCGAAACACATTTTTCAACTCTAAATCACGCATAAAACAGGAATTGTGTATTTATGGTCAACAAAAAATGTGATTTTGGAGGTCATTTATTGTTTTGAAAATTTAAGGTGAAGGATATCAAATATAGAATGTTATTCGCATTCAGTACACCCAAAATATGTAAAAACAAGTGGATACAAAATTCGTCACTTAAATATCGAGCAAACTTCAGTGTTTCTGATTTAATCTGTAGGTAAATACGCACCTTTTCAAAACAGGCTGCAATAATGAAAAAATAGGACATTTATATATCTAAATACCACTCAGTTTCAAGCAAATACATGTCTGGATTCAAAAAACATAGGCCTGATATAGATATGACCAATAATTGTGTTGTATCAAGCTGTTTTAATTGACCATGTTGACTAGTTTGTTTTGTTGTTGATTTTAATTATTTTGTAATAACAGTTGTGTTTCAACGTCTGTAAATGAAATGAATCGGGCTTTAGGCCACTTTTGTGCACAGATAGGCTAAACTGGGCCAGGAGAACCTCCTGGGGATGGTGAGATGAATGAGATGACACTGTCCTCCAGACACAGGATTCGAAATTCGAGCCCTGGCGGTCTGAGGCCGAGCACGCTAACTCTCGGTCACGGAGGCTCCCCACAATACTAACTTTCACACGTGGATGGGGAAGAAACATTTTTTGTTTCTTTCAAACCACCGAGACCGGGAACCGAACCCCGAACTCTGGCGTGAAAGGCAGCGGTGCTAACCACTACCCTAGGGCCCCCGCCCTTCAACATCTGTAGAGACATGAATATTTACTCGACGGCAATGCTGTAGTACATCTGGGAACCAACGCCATTACAAGGCGATACCACCGAAGAAAACATATGAATGCAATCAAAAGATTGCGAATGACGCTACAATTGGTGGAATACGTTTTTTGCAAGCCATGCGTCGGCGATTCAGAAATGTACAGTACATTGACACTTTTTCAACGTTGGGTGTGCTGCAAAACCAGCTGTTTTCTAACACCGATCTCAATCATCTCACCATCCTCAGGAGGTTCTCCTGGCCCAATTTAGCCTATATGTGCACAAAGGTGGCCAAAAGCCCGATTCATTTCATTTTTTTCTAACACCGTTTCAGCCGGAGTTTATTATAACAAAGCCGATAAACAGCAAGTCATATCTCGCATAACAGCAGGTGTAACTAGTAAAGAGAAGTTGGACGATCAAAAAGCCAAACAACAACAACCCTACAAACGGAAGAGCAGCAAGTCGTCATTTGGTTAAACATTTAATATAGGCCTAAGTGTTGAAATAAAATAAATGACCTTCTGGGCCCCAAAAGCCCCGTGCTCGTAAAAACCAACATCAGCAGTGGTATTACCAAGAGTGTGAAAATAAACGGAAGATGGAATTTGAAATATAAAAACAACCATAGGAGAGTGCGAAATAATACAAATTTAATGTTATTAAAACAGTCTGGCTGGGAATATAAGAAAGAGCTCAATGAGACATTTAGAGACTATGACCATTAGCTTGTGAACAAAATCTGAGCATTGAAGTCAAGTAATCCACGCGAATACTGTTCAATTATCAATGGGGAATCAATTAATACTGAGCTAAACAATCCCTCATTAGAAGTGTTTTACGACTATTTTAAAAACCTAATTTTTGTAATACCGCACCAGGAAAACTCGTTTCAATTAGATTCTTCTGAATCGCTTTTCAGAATATTTTACAATAGAAGAGGCGAATAAAATGGTACGTAAACTAAAGAATAATAAATGTATTGACATTGAAGAAATATTTAAAACTTTCTCCGCCTAAATGTATTAATATGATTACTAAGCTATTTAACCTTATTTTAGATTGTGGTATTTTCCATGATCACTGGAGTTTGGGCATCATTACGCCTATATACAAAAACTCTAATTGCCCATCTAACAATAGCATAATTACTATTTTGAGCTGCCTCAGTAAATTCTGTTAAACAATAGAATGAGTGGCTTCGTTGACAAAAATCAACTCATTGGTCCTGAGAAAGCAAGCTTCAGATCTGGCTTTTAAACAATAGACCATATTTTCACATTAAATACATTAATTGACCTTTATCTAAGCAAGCGTAGGAAACAATATTGTTGTTTTGTGGACTACAGCAAAGCGTTCGACACAATATTGTTAATATGTACAAATCAGCTAAGTCTTGTGCGGCAGCCAATCTATTACTATCTGTGGCTGGGTGATTGAGTATTGTACTTTATTTATCCAATAGCTGGCTTGTGGTAGATCTACACAAGTTGATAATGACATTAAATTAGGTTCAATTAAATTTTCATTTTATTAAATACAGATGATGCAATAGAAAATGTATCAATTATTCATTTCAGAAGAACATAGTCGTGGAACTGAAAAATACCAAGATGTGGAAGAAATATATGTAGCTGACAGAAAAGAATATACGAAACAGACCAAAGCTACATTATGCCTGGGGTGGGCAATGGTGACTATGCCAGCGTAATTCATTTTTGGCAAAATGTTAAGTCACGTCATGGATTTGCTGATAATTTGTTGAAATACCAGAGTGGAATAATTGAAACGAGTTACCAGGTTACTCATCAATACGATGATATTACAGTTCGTGACCATCTTTTATTGAGATCACATTTTGACTTGATCTGTATCTTCAAGTTAAAATATAAATTGTCCTGATGCCATTTCACAATAATTGTAGTTTGTAAAAATATAATACAAACATTTTTGAACAACATCCAACAACACAACTTTTAAGCTTGAGTTTTGACGACTAATAGCTTCCTCACAAAAATAAATAGCACCCGCTAGGTGGCGATATATACGTTAGGTAATTTAAGTATAAATGGACATTGCTCTTTTCTTTTGTTCAGTGTTTATAGCTTGTGCTCATTTTCTATTTGGCACTCGATGTACACCTACGTCTGATATTGTCACATCGAATATATACATCGCCGATGTTTACACGAGGATGTTGGGAACATCGCTGATGTTTTGCCGATAGGTCTGCGACATTTTTAACCTCAAGTGTAAGCCTACCTCACCGAAGACTGTTGTGCGCTGTTCGGCGCTGTTCTACGATCGACATATCGCCGATGGTTCTTGGCGACGAAGCATCGGGAGAAAATGTCAATGCATGCATTGAAATTTGTTCTCGATGTCTCGATGCAATGGTGAAACATGGCGATTACTCGCGTACGTCGCTGACCATAATTATGCTAAAATACTGGTGCATTGTGGCACTGCCCTGTCGATGCCCGAATGTGTGCATCGCCAATTAACCCCGTGGGAGCATGGAATAGCTGACAGTGTCTATAAATCAACTGAATTCTATAACAATAATACAAGTCAGTTGTATTCCTGCAAATGCATAAAATATATCTTAGCAAAATCGTTATATCGAACGCCCAAGAACTTTTTAAAAAGAAGATACTATTTAATCATTTTTTATTCTTGGTTTTCACAATGAATTCACATGATGACTATCAAATTACTCAGATAATAAAACTGCTTTCAGATTATCCAGCAGATGAGTATATACTACATGCAGCCTATAGCTACAATATTTGCTGGAAGACTCTCGACAGAAGAATTAGACGCAATCGCGCTTTCAAATACGGTATGCTACGGTTACATATTGTTTTATTGTCACACGAAAAAATCGATTCATGTCGACATTAAAATCATAATTGCGACAATTTTTTTCTCAGATCATCAATGTATGTGTGATTTCTGTTCTGAATGGGATGTCTACAACCTGCGATACATTTTTTTCTCAAGTTAGTATCTCGCTCATAATGTATTCACTCACTCACTCACTCACTCACTCACTCACTCACTCACTCACTCACTCACTCACTCACTCACTCACTCACTCACTCACTCACTCACTCACTCACTCACTCACTCACTCACTCACTCACTCACTCACTCACTCACTCACTCACTCACTCATTCTCTAACGCACCCACCCACCATTTTTTATTGTGTTATTTCATTATTATTTTATTATTCACTTATTTCTTATTATGTTTTGAGTAATACATACTTTGTTTTTTATTTACAGATATTTGGTAGTGGAAAGAAAAAATCCTTGGGAGTTTGTTTTCAAAGGAGTAAGTCTATGTGTATTCAATTAAATATATTTGTGGCATATTATTATACAAAATGGTAATAATAATTCATTATCTGTATGCAACGGATTACATTTAAAAAATGTTTTTTTTTAAGGTATAATCATTCATTTATTGTGTCTTCTTCCAAGTTTTGCGCTTCAGCTGAATATATTACCATTGCTAATATTGATGGGGCAAGATCCAGACGTGGCGAGGTACTTCACATTTTTTTTCTAATCAAAATCTACCTGGTTGTATATAAAAAAACAAATATTACGCATAATTTTATCATTTAAACTAGAGTGTCAATGACACAAACTCTCATCTTCTCCTGGATAAAATTATTAATTAAGAAAATGATATTAATTTAATGTATGACCTTGCAAAATCGCAGACATCTGGGCTTTTACCTATAAGCGATTTTTAATGTGTTTTCTGGCCATACCGTTATGTCGGGCTCACCTGAAAACTTCAAGGTAGACATAAAACCGTGAATCTGCTCTAATTCTGCCGAAAATGTTATTGATCATTTGTTGCTTGACCTTTAAAAAATGGCGGCCATCTTGGATTCTACCCATTATGCAATGTGAGAGTGCTTTCTGGTCACACCACTATGCGGACGTACCTGAAAAACCTGACACTAAAATCATGAATAATTCTTTAGAAAATTAATTTATTTAGTGGCGGCCATATTGGAAATTTGCTCTCATTTAACATTTCTGCTTAGCTAACGTGTTTTGGTGCTTGTATCACAATTTGGACTAACCCAGCCCGGAGACACCAACAATTCCCTGGAAAAGCTCAAATTACCACGTTTGAAATTGGCTATAACAAACGTAAATTTACGTAATTTACGGGAGATCCCGAAAGTTATGGACTCACAAAATTGTAATTTGAGGTTTGAATTTTTTTTTAGTAATTCACGCGTGAGAATATTGCACATTTGAAAAAATGATAAAATACCATTTTTTTCAACTTCATGGTGTTCAGATTGCTTTATAGTCGTTTCAGAAATGCCGACTTCCGCCTACTAATATGATATTGACAGTCACAAATAACAACATTGAGATTTATATAAAGATAGCAAAAGCACTGTTGTACGCTTATTTATGAATTCCAAAAACTAACTATGGCTCACCATGATTATTAGTACCATTAAACAAATTACACTGTGTGCACGATAAATAACAATATGTATTACAAAGTGAAACAAATAACATTTTGCATTTATGACTCATAAAGTGAATTATGGTTCATCATAATTAGCGATTGTATCATAACAACAAACACATCAATGAGAATAGGAGGCAAAATGTATTAATACAACAAACAATTTAAAGTTCACAATACACCGCTTCATCTGCTTTGGGAGTGTGTGATTGGTTGAATATATCATATATTTTTACAACTTTTCACATAGATGTCTCACAGATGCTGTAATTCTATTACCACGTTTTGCTGGATATCATACATGTCTATAACTCTACATAGAGTATACATATAAATCACTGATTTGTCATGGTGAAACATCTCCAGTGTAATATCACCTAACTAGTATGTAGTAGGGGCCTACTTGGCTTCACATGTAAGCACATCACCGAATATGTAGCCTACACAGATATCTCTCATCAGCAATTGTGAATCAACAGTTTCTTCCATTAAATTTCCCTGTGCATCATTTAGGTCGAGGGTTTTAAAGTAAAATAAAAAAGCCAAAAACATTTTGGAAAGAATTGACTACAGCCGCCCACCATGATTGTTCCTGATCATATGTTCGGCAGCCAAATGGTGTCAACTTTAGTATTATTAGTTATTTCCATTTTTCAGAAACCAACAGAAATGTACTGTATGTCAAAATACAGAATATATAAAACTATCACAACTAAATGTTTGTATCTGAGTTATTTTTGTATTCGCGACAAAAAATGTATGGCTAGCATTTCAAAATATCTACAAGACATACACATTTTCTCTGGGCACTATTGCATTTCTCATACCCCAAAACATGGGTAGAGACACCAATATCCTAATTATACCCAAATACGTGATTTCGCATATCTCTGGCCGCAAACAGATTATCCATCGTGTCATCAACTTCTTTCACTAATAATCTACTATTTATACTTTTCTGTCTCCATGAATCCACTTCTGAGAAGTGAATTCATAGAGATACAAGTTATCTCTCTGTGAATTCATTTTTATTACTAATTCATTTTATTATCTAATCTACTTCTTTGATAATGAATATATCGATTTATAAATCACATATAAAACAAATTACATAGAAATGATGTGGACATTAGACTTTTGATTACTATGCTTAAAATGATTCACTGCTTCAGTGACCCCCCACCCCCCGCAGTGTCGTCTTATATGAACTAAATTTATTTCTGAGTAAAAAATAGTAATTTTAGAAGAATGTGTGATAGCCTAGAAAATATTTTAAAACATTATGGAGAATGCTTTACCAGTTTTGTTGTTGTGTCTTTGTAGAATGACAGACCGATATCTATTATGTTTCATGCCAAGTTGTGTGGTGAGCATACCTTGTATTTGTGATGAAAAAGTACACGCAAAAATTCTAGCAATCGCATACAATTTAATTATTATATAATGCTAATGTCTTCTGATTTCAC